>PVJX010004447.1:0-94872 GCA_004027295.1 Dolichotis patagonum | reverse complement strand
AGAGACAGGCCGCGATGCTGCTTTCTGGGAGACTTTCTGGGGGTGAAGGGCGGGGCTACAGGCCCAAAGAGACCTGGCCCAGATGCCAGTCTCCAGGCAGTTCCCTGCAGATGAAGGGTGGGCCTACCAGTCCCAAACAGTCGTGCCGAGATGCAGGTCTGCACAGACTTTCGATCCAAACAGCCCAGGCCACTCTACGGGTCCAAGAGTTTCAGGTCCCAAAGAGACAGGCCGAGATGCTTCTTTCTGGGAGACTTCCTGGGGGTGAAAGGTGGGGCTACGGGCCCAAACAGATCCAGCACAGATGCCGATCTCCAGGCAGGTCCCTGTGGATGAAGGGCGTGCTTACCAGTCCCAAAGAGTCGCGCCGAGATGCAGGTCTGCGCAGACTTTCGATCCAAACAGCCCAGGCCACTCTACGGGTCCGAGAGTTTCGGGTCCCAAAAAGAGCGAGCATAGTTTCAAATACAACAATATCAAACATAACAAAAGAGTATAAAACCATTCAAAGAATGAAAGAATTACAGGACATTCTGAACCAAATAACAGAATGATCAATGGCTACTATAATATCTCTTTTTCAATAAAAAGATTTGTTTATACTATCACATATATTAAAATCCCAATAAGACACAACATGATAGAACCAATGGTAATATAAGAATAGAAGCATGGTAAGACTTCTAAGCAAGATAATATTAAATCAGCAATAGCTGTCATAATGTTTTGTTTTCTTCAAAACAGCTGTTCATACCATCACAGATAATAAAGTCAAGCAAAATAGAATAAAACCATTCCAACTGATGAATGAAAACATTGAAAGGCTTCTAAGCAATGAAATAGGGAATCATGATTACTATAAAATCTTATATACTCTTATCAACTCTCATACTAGGGGAACTATATGGTATTTACACATGTGAGTCTGGTTTATTTCACTTATGAGTATGGTCTCAAGTAGTGTCCATTTATTTATAAATATCTCAATGTGATCATTCTTTATAGCTGAGTAGTACTCCATTGTATAAAAATACCACAACTTTTTTATCCATTCCTCAGTGGGTGGGCACTTAGGTTGTTTCCATGATCTGGCTATTGCAAATTGTGCTGCTATAAACATGGGTGCACATATATCACTGTGGTATGATGTTTTCAGTACTTCTGGGAATATGCCTAGAAGTAGAAGCTGGGTCAAATAGGACTTCCATACCCAGCTTTTTGAGGAATCTCCAGACTGACCTCCACAGTGGTTGCACCAGTCTACACTCCCACCAAAAGTGGAGAAGAGTTCCTTTTTCCCCACAGCCTCTCCAGCACTTGTTGTTGGTAGTTTTTTCTATCCTGGCCATTCCTTCTGGAGTGAGATGGAATCTCAGTGTGGTTTTAATTTCCATTTCTCTCATGACTAATGATGATGAACATTTTTTCATGTATTTATTTGCCATTCGTATTTCTTCATCTGAGAACTGTGTATTCATTTCAGATGCCCATTTTTGGATTGAGTCTTTGAATTTCAAGGGTCTGCTTTTTTAAAATTCTTTATAAGTTCTAGACAGAAGTCCTTTGTCTGAGGGACTGTCCATTAAGATTTTTTTCCCAATTTGTGGGTTTTCTTTTCACTCTGCTAGAAATCTCTTTCGACATGCATAAACTCTTTAATAAGATGTGATCCCAGTTATTGATTCTGGGAAGTATTTCCCGTGTGGTTTGATTCTTGTTCATGAATTGTCTGCCTACCCCTATATCAAGACTTTTACCTACTTTGTCTTCCAGTAGTTTTAGTGTTTCTGTTTTAATATTTAGGTCTTTGATCCATTTAGATTTCACTTTAGTACGTGTTGATAGGCATGGGTCTAGTTTTAGTCTTCTGCATATGGATAGCCAATTTTTCCAGCATCATTTGTTAAAAAGACTGTCATTCTTCCAGCGAACATGTTTGGCCCCTTTATCAAAGATAAGGTTGTTGAGTGAGTTTGTGGTTGTTGTTGTATCTTCCAATCTATTCCATTGATCTTCAGGTTTGTTTTTATTCCAGACCATGTTGATTTTATTACAGTAGCTTTGTAGTATAATTTCAAGTCAGGGATTGTGATGCCTCCTGCCTTGCCTTTGCTGCTTAGAATTGCCTTTGCTATTCTAGGTCTCTTCTAGTTCCAGATGAATTTTAGGAGTTATTTCTCTAGATCTATGAGGTATGTTAGTGGTATTTTGATTGGGATTGCATTGAATCTGTATAGAAATTTTGGGAGAGTGGTCATTTTCACAATGTTTGTTCTTCTTATCCATGAACAAGGGATGTCTTTCCATTTTCTGAGGTCCTCTTCGATTTCCTTTTTCAGGGTATTATAATTTTCCCTGTATAGCTCTTTTACTTCTTTCGTGAGATTAATTCCTAAGTATTTCATTTTTTTGGATTCTAGTGTAAAGGGTGTGTATTCTCTTATTTCTCTCTCAGTGCTTTTGTTGTTAGTGTATAGGAATGCTATTGGTTTTTGAGTATTGACTTTGTATCCAGCTACCTTGCTGAATTTGTTAATTATATCTAGGAGTCTTTCAATAGAGTTTTGGGGGTCTTCTATGTAAAGTATCATGTCATCTGCAAATAATGATAATTTAACTTCCTCTTTTCCTATCTTTACTCCTTTTATTTCTCTTTCTTGTCTTATTGCTCTGGCTAGTATTTCCAGTACTATGTTGAATAGGAGCAGTGATAGAGGACATCCTTGTCTTGTGCCTGATTTTAAGGTAAAGGCTTTCAGTTTTGGACCATTTAATATGATGCTGGCTGTTGGTTTGTCATAGATGGCCTTTATCATATTGAGGTAAAGACCATCTATTCCAATTCTCTGTAAGGTTCTTATCAGGAATGAGTGTTGCACCTTATCAAAAGTTTTTTCTGCATCAATAGAGATGATTGTGTGGGTCTTACTTTTGGCTCTATTGATATGGTCGATTACATTTATTGATTTGCATATGTGGAACCATCCTGCATTCCTGGGATGAATCCCACTTGGTTGTGGTGTATAATCTTCCTGATGATTTGCTGCATCCTGTTTGCCAATATTTTATTGAGAATTTTTGCATATATGTTCATTAGGGAGATTGGCCTGTAGTTCTCTTTTTTAGTTGGGCCTTTCTCAGGTTTTGGTACTAGAGTATTTGCTTCCAGGAATGACTTAGGAAGAATTGCTTCCCTTTCAATTTTATTGAAGAATTTCAGGCGTGTTGGAATTAAGTTTTCTTTGTATTTCTTGTAGAAATCTGCAGTGAATCCATATGGGCCTGGGCTCTTCTTTGTTGGCAAGGATTTATTTACATGCTCAATTTTATTAATAGAAATTGGGTTATTTAGCAGTTTTACATCTTCCTGATCCAGCTTTGGTAGTTCATATGTATCTAGGAATCTGTCTATTTCTTCAGTGTTATCGAACCTATGAGAGTAGAGGTTTTCAAAATAGGTGTTGATGACCTTCTGTATTTCCACCAAGTCTGTAGTAATTTCACCTTTTTCATTCCTTATTGCATGAATTTGAGGTTTTTCTTTCCTTTTTTAAATAAGGTTGGCCAGGGGTTTATCAATTTTATTTATTCTTTCAAAGAACCAACTCTTAGATTCATTGATTTCTTTGTATCATTTTCATAGTCTCTATTGCATTAATTTCTGCTCTGATCTTTATAATTTCCTCCCTTCTTTTGGCTTTGGGCTTGGCTTGCTCTTCTTTTTCTAGATGTTTGAGTTGTAGCATCAGGTTGTTTATTTGTGTTCGTTCTGTCTTCCTGATGTGGGAACTCAGTGAAATAATTTTCCTCTGAGGACTGCTTTCAATGCATCCCACAAATTCTGGTAAATTGTGTCTGTATTTTCATTTGCTTGTAGATATTGTTCAATATCTTCTTTAATTTCATCCATGACCCACTTATTGCTCACGAGTGTATTACTCAGTTTCCATGTGTTTGTGAGGTTTTTGCAGTTGCTTTTGTCATTAATTTCTAGTTTCATGGCACTATGATCCGATAACATGCATGGGATAATTTCAGTTCTTTTGCATTTACTTAAATATATTCTGTGGGCTAGTATATGGTCTATTTTAGAGAATGTCCCATGTACTGCTGTAAGAATGTATGTTGTGATGTTGTTGGATGGAACACTCTATATACATCTATCAAGTCCATTTGTTCACAGGTGTGATTCAGTTCTGTTATTTCTCTGCTGATTTTCTGTCTAGTTGATCTATCCCTTTGTGTCAATGGTGTGTTAAAATCTCTTGTTATAATTGTGTTATTGCTTATCTTATTTTTCATTTCTGTTAATATTTGCTTTGTATAGGTGGGTGCTCTGAATTTGGTGCATATATATTTAAGATTGTTATCTCTTCTTCTTGAAATTTTCCCTTAACTAGTATGTAGTGACCTTGTTTATTCCTTTGGATCATTCTTGGTTTGAAATTCACATGGTCTGCAAACAGAATGGTTATTCCCACTTTTTTTTTTTTTTTTTTGGTTTCCTGTTGCATGAAGTATTGTTTTCCATTCTTTGACTTTCAGTCTGTGAGTTTCCTTTTGGGTAAGATGGGTTTCTTTTAGACATCTTATGGTTGGATGTTGTTTCTTGATCCATTCTGCCAGTCTGTTTCTTTTGATTGGTGAGTTGAGGCCATTTACATTAATGGTTGTGACTGTTATATATTGGTTTATTGTTGACATGTTATCTTTCTGCTGTTGTATCTTTAGCTTTACATTCTGTTTAATTGTCTGCCTTGCTTGGTGGGTTTATCCTATGTGTATCTAGAATGTCTTTCAGTATTCTTTGTAGGGTTGGTTTGGTGTTCATGAAGTTCTTCAGCTGTTCTTTGTCATGGAAGTATCTTATTTCTCCATCCATTTTGAAGGACAGTTTTGCAGGGTACGTCAGCCTGGGGTGGAAGTTGTTTTCCTTTAAGATCTGAAATACCTCACTCCATGCTCTTCTTGACTTCATTGTTTGTGTTGAGAAGTCTGCTGTGATTCTGATAGGTTTTCCTTTATAGGTGATCTGTCTTTTCTCTCTTTCAGCTTTTAGTATTCTGTTGTTATGGTGGATTTCTGGGATGGTGATTATTATGCATCTGGGTGTAGTTTTATTTTGGTTATGGCTATTTGGAGTTCTGTATGCTTCACTAATCCAAATGTCAGTTTCAATTGTCATTTTTGGGAAAATTTCAGGTATTACTTATGTAAATTTCCTCTTGATATCATTTTGGCTGTCCCCTCCTTTTTCATTTATCCCTATTAATCTTACATTATTTTTCTTTGCATTATCTTGCAGGTGTTGAATTGTTATTTCCTGATTCTTTGTTATTTTTAAGAGATCTTTCCTTTCCTGTTCACTAGCTGCAATCTTATCTTTGAGGTCCGAAATTCTGTCTTCCCTTTTATTGAGGCAGATTTGGCAGCTTTCAATAGAATTTTTGATTTCCTGTATATCTCTTTGAATCTGCTTTATGCATTCTGTTTGTTTCTTATAGTGTTCATTCAGGGATTCTATCTGTTGGTTTTGTTCCTCTAATTTTTTAGCTGTGTCTTCACTAGATGTGTTCACTATTTCTTTCACTACTTTTATCATTTATTCTTTTACCTGGGCAATTATTTCTGATTTGAATTGCTCCATAGCTTCCCCTAGTTGCATCTTTATTTCATTTGATATCATTTCAAACATTTCAGGTGTATGGCTTCTTTTTTCTTCTATGTATATGGCTCCTAGGGTTCCTCGGGATGTGCTGGAGTTTTGAGCCTGCCTTTTGGTCTTTCCTTTTGTCATTTTTCTATATTTCTTTGCTTTGAGTGGTGTTCCAAAGCTTCCTCTGAGTGTGTGTTGATTTCCTCCTGCACCCTCGGCTCCTGGAGCAGTCCAGAGTCCTGGAGCAGTTATTTACTTTAAGTGATCTGGATTCTGTCCTTATGTTTTACAGAAAGAATTACTTCTGGTTACAACAGCATCAATAGATTCAATCATGCAACTCTTCTATATGACAGTTCTTGCATTTATACTACTCCCCTATGTCCATCCTCTATGTACTCTATGATCATTTATCATTAGCAATTGTCCCGCAGTGATGAGGGGGAAGTGGAAGGAGGAGAATGGGAGGTGGTTGCAGGAAGAGTGTATGACACTAAGGAGGTGGTTTGAAGCAAGGGGATAATGACAAGAAAGGAAAATTATGTGGAGTCTGATAATACTGGAGTCGTTTTAGTTGATTTAGGGACTAGTGTTGAGAATTTTAGGAGGATCTTTGTGAGTGAGGAAAGCTAAGTGGTTGTCAGGATCCACTGATAGAAAGGAAGACAGGCTAGTTAGGACAAGAAGAGGCAAAGGCTCAGGATGAGGAGAGTTGAGGCTTAAAACTAGAGAAGATAGCAGTGCCTGTGGGGGAGCTAAGTATAGAAAATTAAAATTTGGGAGGAAGAGTTTATATCTTTGGAAAAAGAATAAAGCAGTATGGTAATAATATTAGTTCAGGGTTTGAGGTGAAGAAACTAGACAGAAAGTCAAGGTGAGGGAAAAAACTTAGACACCTATTAATTCAGAGCCAGTGGAAGAAAAACATACACAAAAGCAAAAACCTAATAAACACAAAAACTATAAAAAGTTATAACATAACCCCACATTACTAAATAAACCAAGAAACAACAAAATTTCAAAGCTATAAGATATCTGGTGGGAACACGGGTTAATATTCCAGTGAGACAGTGTATGTGATTCACACGTAGCTTCTTTGCCTGTCAGACTGCTCACAGCCCAGGAACTCCTCCGACCCCTTCACTGCAGTATGGAAGCTAACTCAGGCAGGACTTCTTTCTCTCAGGTTGCGGACATGCCTGCAGAGTCTGACTCAGTCTGAGTTCTTGGTTTAGGAAGCCTCACTGTTCCTCTCCCTGGGTGTGATGGTGGAATTGGCAGACAGATTCACTGGCACAACATTGTCCATTGAGTCAGGAGTATTCCTATACAGTCACATCAGCTGCAGTAGTGACAAGTGAATCAGCTACAGTGGTGACTATCAGGGAAAGCTGAGAAATAACATACCATGAGACCCACCTTTGAATCTCCTTAAGCCTAGAGAAGTAATCCATGGTAATAGTGTAAGCATCATAACAGCCAAAGTATGGATCCACATCTAATATGCACTAAATATGATAGCTATGTCTCCCATGATGTTTTTTTTTAAAGCAGTCACAGTAATTTTATAGAATTAGTTATCTAGGGCCCAGGGATTTGAGACCCAGTAATGCCAGAGGGGTGGGAGAAGAAAAGGGGGGGAGTTTTGCTTTTGTTTTTTTTAGGTCTACCTTTAATGAACTAGATCAGAAGAAAGGTAAGCAGAAGAGAAGCATGTGCACACATATGCACACACTCTTCAAAGATAATGGAATAAAAATGATGGGAAATAAGGATGAAAACAGGAAGGAAGGAAGAAAGGAAGAAGGAAGGAGGGAAGGAAGGAAGGAAGGAAGGAAGGAAGGAAGGAAGGAAGGAAGGAAGGAAGGAAGGAAAAAGATAAGGCTTTCTACTGTTTTGGATTTAACTGTTCTCACTGGAAGTCTAAGGCGGCAGTCCACTCCCAGAACCATGCTGGATGCAGACATCTGCACAGAGTGGTAATAGGCACTGACCTTCCAATCCTATGCAACTCAGGTGAACCTGGCCTCCACCCACAGGAGCTGGACCCATGTTCACTAGCTGCAACCCCTCGGCAGGACGCCCTCCAGCCTGCTTTCTGGTTGCCAGCTGTCTCCCATGGTTGCTTTCCTTTCCTCATCTGCTCTGGGAACCTGACCGTGTGGGGTCTGGCTTGTAGCGAAGGTGCTGCTCTGGGAACCAGGTCTGAACACCGGACCCTTCCCTCTAATGGCATCCCTACCAGCTCTTGTTCCACAGTTATGGTGGTGAACTCTGGACTGAAGTCATTTGCCAACAGGTGACCATGGAAGGCCACTCTGGAGTCAGTATCCCCCATTTTCTTTGTAGTTGCCAACAGTAACCGATTCTCTTAGTCCTAGGATGGCTGTCATGAATGAAAAGCTTTTAGTTTCACTTTGTCTTCTACTTCATGGCCGGCCAGACACTCCCAGCTGTGGTTTGCAGAGGGTCGCCTCTCTTCTCCATGATGTGTTCTATTTCTTCTGTATCATTTAATTCCATTTTTCTTCTTTTGCTGTTTCTTCCTCGTTCCCAGGTAACATCCTTTCACTTTGATTCCTCTCCAAGCCACTGTTTTCAAGACTGTAGACACTTTGACCTGGAGAAGCTGAACTGCCAACATTTGCTACTTTGCCATTTTCTTTCCTCGCTCCTCTACAACTGGGAATTTTTCGAGCAAGTTCCTTGAAAGGGAAAAAAGACTTGTTCTGAAGCTACAGTTCTTAATCGTGAAATCTCAGTTTCCATATCTCTTTTCTACTCATATTTTACGTCTTTTGTACTACTTCAGGCAGGTCATGGAGTTACCTACATACTGGCAGAAAGCCAGAAATGAGTCTAGGTACGTCTCTCAGTTGGTCAAGGTACATCTCTCAGCATCTATCTGGTTTTCTGCGTTCCAACACAAAACACACGTGAGTTTACATCGTAGCATTTCACCAGAACCACTGTACTATGCTGTTTTCTATATCTCACTCTTTCCCAGGCACAAAGTATTCCCCTTTCAGGCTCTTACCAAATCCACCTGTAGCACACAATGTATTGCGTTTTAGTGACCTAAGATCCTGTTATTCTTTCCTTGGAGGAAGTACCTTCCAGCATTCCACTTGATCCGTGTGGGTTTGCCAGTCATGTTGACCTCTTTGGGGTCCCACTGGAGTGGCCACACGACCCATGCTTGTAAACTCAACATATTCCAATTCCAGAGCCATGGTGAATTGGTCCTATGACCTGTTTTAGTCTATTCGTGCTGCTATACCAAAATTTTACTGAGTAAAATTTATAATAATAGAAATTTATTTCTCCTAGTTCTAGTTTGGAATATTTGAGATTGGAAGAGGGCTTTCTCGCTGTGTCCTTATATGACAGGAAGCAGAGGGGAAAAGGTGATCTTACATAGTTCCCTCCAGCATGCCTTCTAAAACATGGACAGAGAACTCTAAAAGTCTCTGTCCTGCTTAGAGCCAGATAAGCAGCTCTCCACCTGGCTCCAGCAGTGACAATCAGTCAAATGCAAGATGTTCTCTTCAACATCTGTCTACTCTCATTTCCACTGCTGCCCCAACTCTCCCACTACATAGGCCAAAGCTGATGAGTGTGATATGAGTACAAACCCAAGCTTTTCCTGTTGCCATCATTCAGTGTGGAGTGCTGTGATAGGCAATTTCTTTTTTTAAATTTTATTTAAAGAGAAAAAACAAAACAAAACAGAATAAAGGGTAACAACAATACAGAATTCCAAGGAGAAAAGGAAAAGAACAACAACAAAAAATCCTAGGAAATTATTACTTGACAAATTACATACTGACTTCTTGGAAATAGTTGTTCAAATTACAAAGTTAAAACATGTAAAGTAGACATTCAAACAGTGAGACTGTTAACAGTTCTGCTCCACGATCTGACAAAAACAGCAATATTGTCATCCATCTTACCCACTCAAATATACATGCCATTATATCAAAAGGGTAAAATTAAACACAACAAAACAGAACAAAGCAGATCACAAGAAAGCAATATAAGAGACATAAATTTCAAAACTAGACAATCAGAGATAGTCACTCTCTATCATATTGACTCTTGTTTTCTTCCAAATAGTTGTCCAGATTGTCACATACAGGGAATTCACATGAAACAACATAGTATGGAATTGATCTGAGCAGGACGAGGAGAGCATTTCAGGTCTTCAAGACCAGACATTAGGGAAGCCAAGAATGGCTGTCATAGTGTCTCTCATTCTCCTCAAAACAGCTGTCCATACCTTCATGTGCATTGAACTTAAACAAGGCAAAGCAAGCTAAAATCACTTTGAACAAAAAGTGATAGTTTTGCTGGATTTTACATCATGACATTATGGAACCAGCACTGGGTATTGTAGTGTCTCTTTTTCTTCAAAGTAGTTGCTCATTTCAACATATATTATATAGTTGGTTCTTATAAACTGTTTATAAGCTCTACACATGCATGAGTCTCTAAATGTATATCTATCCTTTCTGTATTAGAGGTAAAAACAAAACAAAGCAAGATAAAACAAAACAATTCTTAGAAAAGCATGAGGCAGAAAAGTCACATAAAACCACAATACAAGGTGATCTACAATGGTTACCATGGTGTCTCAGCAGTGTATAACAACATTAATAAAAATGAAGCATTGGAGACATTATAAGACTTCCAAAGCAAGTAATAATCAAACCAGAGTGGGTATCTTAGTGAATCTTGTCATCTTCAGTGTAGTTGCCTATACTCTTAGACTTGATGCTATCAATCATAACAGATTTAAATAAAATCAGTCAATACAGAGTAGCAATCTAACAAACCAGATTCAAATTAGATCAGTAATAATAAGACAGTATAAGTTATAAAGGGCTCCAGATTAAGTTGATAGGAAATTAGAGATGATTACCATAATATGTCCTCTTATTTGGGGGATAGCTGACCATGTCCTCAAGTCTAGTGTAAGTAGACAAACTGGAACAGCATGTAATCCATCCAAGCAGAGTGGTGAGAATAATGTAAATTTTAAATCTTGTTACCCAATTAACAATATCCTCTGCCTCCCTTTTTTAGACAATTCCTCCCCTTTCACTCCCATTGGGTGCACTGCTTGCTTTGGGTCCCACTGCCTCCCTATACAGAGCATCTCAATGGACACGATCTCCTGATCTACTCTTCCTGTTTCTCTCTGTTAATATTTCAAGGCCATCTATACTAGAGATTACAGCCAATCTTCTCTGCCTTATTTCTGCTATTCTGTTTTCTGCCATTGGTTGTCTCTTTTACTCTTTCATTCCACTGTCTGCCCCATTCATTGAGGCCTCTCTGCCACTGTTCCTGAAATCCTCATATTCTTTTTCTCTCTCTCTAGAATGTCCTTCAGTATTTTTTGTAGGGTTGGACTGGTGGTCACAAATTCTCCAAGTTCCTCTTTGTCATGGAAGCATCTTGCTTCTCCATTAATTTCTAGAGAGAGTTTTGCAGGATACATCAATCTGGGCTGGAGATTGTTCTCCTTCAGGGTTTGAATTACTTCACTCCAAGCTCTTCTTGACTTGATGGTCTGTGTCGAGAAATCTGCCATGATTTTGATGGGTTTTGCTTTATAGGAGATCTGTTTCTTTTCTCTGACTGTTGTTAATATTCTGTTCTTATATTGAATTTCTGAAATCTTTATTATTATGTGTCTGGGTGTAGCTCTGTTTGGGTTGTAGGTGGCTGGGGTTCTGTATGCTTCATACATCTACATATCATTTCTTTTTTCTATGCTTGGGAAATTTTCCTTAATAATTTCTGTGAATAGCCTTTGTAATTCCTCTGGTTTGATTCCTGCTTCTTCATTCACATGCTTTATTCTTAAGTTATAGATCCTCTTGTCATCTTCCAGTCTTTGTATCTTTACTGCCTACTCCCTTGTTATTTTTAAGAGACCTTCCCTTTCATGACCCCACATTGCAAGCCTGTGTTCAATTTTTGATAGTTTATCTTTGGTTTCTTTCAAGCAGTTTTGCCAGCTTTCTATGGAGTCTTTAGTTTCCTGATAATCTTTAGTTTCCTGATAATCTCTTTGAATCTGCTTCATGAATACTAGGTTTTTTCTGAATTCTTCATTAAATTTTTCTCTCCTTTTGTGTTCCTCCACTCTTCTGTCTGTGTCTTCATGAGAGGTACCCAGCCCTTCTTTTATTAATCTACTTATCTCTTATTTAATTTGAATTAATATTTCAGTTTTGGTCCCGCTTACGAGGTCCTGAAGATATCTCTTTATGTCTGCTAAGGCTGTGTTTGATGTTGCATTTTTGCTGCCCTTGATCTCTTTTGTATTTACCTCTCCTAGATCAATGTTCTCAGATTTGGGGGCTGGGGTTTTTTTCTTATTTCTCCCTTTCATCATGTTTTTGGTTCCTTCCATACAAGTGTACAGTGTAATTCTCTAGACCATTTTCTTGTTGGTTAAGGGTCCTCTAGAGGGCGCAGGCTAGGAGCTTTAGCCCTCTTCAATAGGTTATCAGAGATTAGAGTTCACCCATGGGCAGTGTGCGCTGCCTCCTCCCCTCCGGGCCAGTCAAGCTTTGCAGGCCTTCACTGGGTCAGTGTGCTCTGATCTTAGGGAATTAATTTTTAGTGACTCACTGGGTCCCTGCCAGGGGCGTGGCCCAGTCCAAGCAGATTCCACCAATCCACTTGACGAGGGAGCAACCAACTGAAGCCACTTCCTATGGAGTTAGGGCTCTCTTGCCCAAATCCAACATGTCGTCCAGTCGGTTTCCCCTTTCCCGTGGGAGGGTCTTATTCCCATCACTCACCGAGTGTTGATGCTGTCCCTGAGAACTGCTGGGCTCCCTGACCTCCGACTTCAGTGCGGCTGCGGTGCGAATTCACGGTGCCTCTGGGTGGGTCGCATGCAGGGCCGGTCCAGGCAAGCCGCACACAGGGCTGTTCAGCTCCACGCTCCGGCAGCTCAAGCCAGTCGCTTCCGCGCGGATCACTTTGTCAGGTCTACGGCAGGGATTCAGGTGGCTCGAGGAGTGCGCTGATCTTAACCTCTCTTATGGTAGCTCCAGGACCTCATATTAGAGCAGTTTTTTGCATTTTAGTTTCTTTGTAGGTTGTGAGAGTCTATCTCTCTCTGTTTGGGTCTCTCCGGGGTGTTTTATTCTGGCATTTAAGCTGTCTCTCTCAGAGAGGGTCCCTCTCCTGCTACCTACTAGTCTGCCATCTTTGGTACCCTCTCGATAGGCAATTTCTAAAATGGTGATTCCCATTCTGTAACAGAGTTGGTCTCGATGACCAATAGAATATGTTAAAAGCAATGGTATGTAACGCTCACTATTAGGGATAAAAGATTGAATCTCTCTCTCTCTCTCTTTCTCTCCACTCACTCTAGGAGAAGCCAGATGCCTTACTGTGAGAAGCTTTTTGGCAAAGGCCATCATGCAGGAAACTCCAGCTTTTAACCAATAGTCATATTACTGATCTTAGAAATGGACCCTCATGCTCTATTTAGCCTCAGAGGACATCAGAACCAGTCAATATCTTGACTGCAGATCTTGAGATACCCTAAGCCTGAATCTGAGCTAACTACTCTTCAATTCCTGATCAAGAGAAACTGTGAGGAAAAAATTTGTTGTTTTACAATGCTACAGTTCAGAGTATTTCTACTCTGTGGCAGTAAATAAAGAATATAGACCCTTTTCCAATACTGCCCCTTGCTGACTTGATAGATAGGTACTGCTACTATATTTCACTGAATCTAAAACACCTGCATTTCAAGATGCCCAATTTGTTCTATGAATCCCTTAAAATGAAAAGAAAATGCCATTAACTAAACTATGATCAAATTTTAGGAAATGTTGTACAGTGCCAAAAATGTACATCTTAGAATTAATAAGACAGGGCCGGGAATTTATTTTATTTTATTTTATTTTATATTTATTTATTTATTTATTTATTTTTTGGTACCAGGGATTGAACTCATGACCTTGTATTTACCAGGCAGGTGCTTATGCCACTGAGCTAAACCCCCAGCCCCTCAAGGGCCGGGAATTTAGCTCAGCGGTGTAAGCACCCAACTGGCAAGTGTGAGGTCATGAGTTTGATTCCCAGTACCAAAAAAAACAAAAAAAAAGAATTGATAAGACATAGTATCTGATTTTGTTATAGGGCTCTCATCATGTGTACTGGGAAAATAAAAACTTTCTTTTTCATTCCTATCATTAAGTTTGGTGCAGATTCAGCATGTGTAAGGATAGAAGTTTTGTTTTGAGTAGAGAAGTCTTATATCCATGTGGGTGTTACATGACATTTTGGGTAAATCCTGACTCAGTATAACTGTTCTTAACTATAAATGCACAAGAAAAATTTTTAAAGACACAAATTGTTCCAATTCACCTGTCAGTTGAAGGGAGTCTCCGTTTTGGATTCTTCACCAGCACTGCTTTCTATGCTTTCCCTTTCTTCACAACAGATGTGTTGTACCTGTGCCTCTGCACAATCCAGCCCAAGGTGACCCTCAGCTCCTCATCCTGGCTGATTCCAAACATCTGCTTTGTGTCTGCATTCTCACAGATATTATCATTCCCCCTGGACAAGAGGAAAGATTAGTTGACAGATATTAAGGAACTCGCTTTAGTAACACAACAAGACAGTGGAGAAGCCTGGAGTTCTATCGGGGTGTTCTCCCTCTGTCCTCCACAGATCCTTGTGCATCCTCTGAAGATGAGTGGCTGTGGTCCTGCCTGTGACCTTAGAGGACAGTGACAGCAAAGTGAAACAAGGCAGCCAACTCACCCAGAGGCACCTACATGCACCTTTTGGGTGAATAATGCTGTCTTTTATCTTGGGAACACTGAGTGTTTTGTAAATATCATCTCATTAATCCTCATCCTGTCCAATATTTTCAAACAAATGAGTTAGTTTTCAGAAAGTCCTGGAGGTCTGAAAGTTATAGGCACACTATGAACATACAGCATTTCCTATAAAGCTGACCAACTGCCCCAGAGTCAACCTCGGTGAGCTCTGCTGTGAAAATGTCAAAACTTCTGTGTCCTGGAGATACAAGCAGGAAGAGGGGGAGCCAGACCCCCACAACTACTTCTGGTTTGGGGGAGGAGTAAACCTATAAAGCTAAGATGCCAAAGGGGATTCCACTGGCAACTCTAGTCAATTATCCATGTTTGGCTGGCAAGCTAAGAAGAATCCCATGGCCACTTTCAGGCTCACTGGGAAAGAGCTCTGGAATGATTAGTGTTTCCCTTGGCTGTAGGACTGGAGAATTTACCATTTGGGGGATCAGAAATCCTCAATGCTGGCTGCATATTAGAATCATCTAAAGAGCTGGTAAACTACAAGTGCATAGGTGTTTTCCCTGCAAAACTGAATCGGAGTTTAGTGAGTGGGGCCTGGTCATCTATATAGTCTTAAAAGTGCCCAGGTGATTTAAACTGGCAATTCTAATTTAACACTCACTGAGATTTAATGGGTGATTCTAATCAAGTGTAATTGAGATTTACGACTGTGAGGGTAGCCGGTGGGGCAATAGTTCTCAGCCTTGACTGTAATTGGGATTACTTAGCATATTTTAAAAAGTTGCTGGTCTAGGTCACCCCCATATACTTGAATTTAATTGATTCTGGGGGTAGCCTAGTCCTTGACATTGGTTTTGTTTTGTTTTGTTTTGTTTTGTTTTGTTTTGTTTGAGAAAGGGCTTCATTATGTTGTTCAGTTTCATCTCAAATTGGGCTCAAGCATTCACAAGCAGCTGGGTCTACAATCACAAGCCTTCTTACCCAGTTTGGCTTTGGAAATTTAGAAAGCTAGAAGTTTTTTTTTTTTGTTTTTAATATACATTTTTTTAGAACACTTTTAGGTTCACAGCAAAACTGATTAGAAAACACAGAGCTCAGATACACTTCCTGTCCCCATATACACAGACACTTCCTTCCTTGATACCCTTGGAAAATTTGCAACTGTGTGGAAATTAAACAACACACTCATGAACAACTGATGGGTTTAAGGATAAGCCAAGGGAAATCAAAAAATATTTCGAGGCAAACAAAAATGGAAACACAGGGGTTGGGGATTTGGCTTAGCGGTATAAGCACCTGCCTGGCAAGCACGAGATCATGAGTTCAATCCCTTGTAACAAAACAAAAAAAGATTAAAAAATGGAAACACAACATACTAGGGGATGTATCAAAAGTAAATTCTAAAAGAGAAGTCTAAGGTAATAGGTGACAATATTTCTTTTAAAAAGCTCTCAAGTAAATCTAACTTGACGCTTCAAAAAAATAGACAAAGGACAAACTAAGCTTGAAATTGCAAAAGAAAGCAAATAAAAAAGTTTAGAGAAAAAAGAAAGAGAACTAGAAATACAATTGAAAAGATCTGTGAAACTAAGGTGGTTTTTTGAAAAGATAAACACAATTAACAAATATTTAGCTAGAGTAACTAAGAAGAATAAAGAAAAGCCTCAGGTAAATAAAAAGATAAATACAAGAGGAGACATTATAACCCTATTCTACAGAAATATAAAGGACGTTAAGAAACAATAGAACAGTTATTACATGCCAACAAATTGAATGAATCAGAGTTAATGGATAAATTCCCAAAAATACACAAACTACCAAGATTGAATTATAAGTAAATATATAATGTAAACAAAGTAATAATGAATAAGGTGATTAAATCAATTATTAACCCCCCAAAAAAGTATAGGACCAGATAGCTTTATGAATGAATTCAACCAAGCATTTAAAGAACCAGTACTTCACAAACCCTAAAAACAAGAAGAGGAGAAAATACTACCAATTCATTTCATGATGACAGCATTACCCTTATACCAAAGTCAGATAAGGACACTACCAGTAGACAAAATTTTAAAATAATACCTGTGAAGAATACAAGTACAAAAAGCTTTCAGTAAATTTTAGCAAACTATACCAAACCACACATTAACAGGATCACACACTATGGTCCCTGGATTGCAACTATGATTCAACATGTCAGTAAATACAATACACTACCTTAACAGAGTGAAGAACAAAACAACGTTTATCTCATTTCCAGTGAATTAATGATTTCAGTGTAATACCTGAATCCATTAAAATTCTAAGAGAAAATGTGGGAGAAAAGCTGCTAGGCATATGCTAAGTTAGTGATTTTTTTTTTTTTGCATTGAACACCAAAAATCCCAGCATCAAAAGCAAAAGTAAATAAGTGGGATTCTATCAAACTAAAAAGTTTTTGCACAGATAAGGAAGCAATCAACAAAATTAAAAGGTAACCTATTGAATGGGAGGAAATATTTGCAAACCATTTATCTGATAAGGAGTTAATGTCAAACTATATAAAAGATTCTATTGATACAATTCAATAGCAATCAAATCAAATAAAACTAATTTTGCTGGGCATGGTAGTGCATACCTATAATCCCACCATTCTGGAGGCTGAAGCAAAAGGTTTGCCATGAATTCAAGACCAGCCTGGGCTAAGTGAGTTCAAGGCCAGCCTGTGCTGCATTGTGAGATCCTGCCTAAATAAATAAATGAATAAAACTACTTTTAAAATGGTTCAAGAATCTCATATTTTTTCCAATGAAGACATACAAATTATAAGGGAAATGCATATCAAAACTACAAGGAGCCATTACCTCCCTGTAATAAAAATGGCTATTATAAAAGACAAATGATAACAAGTACTGATGATGATGTAGAAAAAGGCAAGCTCTTGTACAGTAAATCAGTATGCCCATTATGGAAAAGAGTATGGAGGTTCCTCAAAAACTTAAAAATAGAACCACTATATAATCAAGCAATCCCACTTCTGAGTATTTAATCAAAGGAAATGAAATTCATATCTTAAAGAAGAATTTGCACCCCTATGGATACAACCTATGTGACTATAGATGGATGAATGGATAAGGAAAATGTGACACACACATATATACAAACACATGGCAAAATATTACTCAGCCATAGAAAGAAGGAAAGCCTGCCATCTGCAGCAGCATGAACAAATGCAGAGGCCATTAGCTAAGTTAAATGAGTCCAACAGAGAGGGAAAACATACTGTATAGTCTCACTTATATGTGGAGTCTTCAAAAAGTTAAATTCATAAAAGAAGAGACTAGAATGGTAGTTGTATGATCTGAGTTATAGGGGAAATTAGTGTTAGTCAAATATAGTTAATATAGGTGTTAGTCAAAGAATAGAAACTCTCAGTCATAAAATAAATTCTGAGGCTCTAATATACGGCATGGTGAGTATAGTTATCATACTGTATTGTTCTTGCAATTTGCTAAGAGAGTAGATCGCAAATGTCCTTACCCCGTACACAGACACACAGACACACACACACACACACACCACAAATGGTAATTGAGGTGACTGGTGTGTTAACTTGATTGTGGAGTTCATTTTAAAATATTTAAAATATAGATAGATGAGAGACAGAGAGAGAGAGAGAGAGAGAGAGAGAGAGAGAGAGAGAGAGAGAGAGAGAGAGAATGATCTTCAATTTACGTATCAGGAAACAGGCACAAAGAGAAAGAAGAACTTGAACAACATGCATGGTCCCAAGCGAATCCAGAGCCCTTTCTACAGCTCTTTGGGTACTCAAATTTCCATGCTTCTTCAGTCACTTAAATGTGCTGTCCAAGAGTGAGTTTTGTTATCATTTAATTCCCTGTGACATTAAGGAAGGAATGGTTTTCAAAGGTAAAAGAGGAATTTTCAAAAAGGCAAATGGAGAGAACCACCAACTTTGGGTGCTTAGAAGCTGCCTCGCGCACTCAGGCTGGTGCTGACGGAGGGAGGGAGGAGTGTGTTCCTGAAGAGTGTGTTGGGGCAGTCAAGGGAGCCTCCACCCTTCCCAAGTCCCATTCTTCACTGGCCCATCTCCATTACTGTCTGTCCTGGTGCCTTTCCACACATAAGCGGTCCTGACACTGGACATGAATATTCTCTTCTTATGTGAGATGAGACTCATCATTCCCTCCAGCGTGATGCCGCCCTGGGCCAAAGCCACACCAAACTGCTCCCAAAGTACCTGAGTCACAAGTGTTTTTGACCCTCTAGCCTGGGACACTGAAGACTGAGTTACTCAGCTTGCATTTTAGAAACTGGTTACTTTGTGTCATTGATGTATCTTTTTCCAATCTTAAAGTCTCTCTGGCACACAGTCACAGCATGTCCTTTTCCCCATGCCTCTCTGCCCATAAGCAAGAGGATGTTTAGACAAATATTCTCAGAGGCTGCATTTCAAACTTTGCAGAGATTTGTAGGTGACATGTGTTATTATGCACACTTCAGACAGACACCCCCATAATAAACATTTGGGGACTCAGAACTATAATTGGGTGAAAGAACTAGCTTGACTATCAATTATGGAGGAATGAAAATTATTGCTATCTCTGAAATTCTGTTGTCTCTGCCACTTACAGAAGTCTGTGGTTTATCAAGTCATCCATGATTGAAATTTTTCTGTCCAAAATTATAGGGGAAATTAAGACTTCTCCCACATACCTAGGCAACAGGATGTTTAAAGGTTGCATAATATTGCCTTAGAGAACTGGAGCAAGGTAGTAAAAGAGGAACCCTACACACCTATTAAAAGCAAAACATACAAAGTGTGTCAATGTTCCCATCAATGAGTAGACAGCAGGTGTTTATATGGAGAATTCTCTTCTTTCTTCCTAAACTCTGGTTGTCTTTGAAGGATTCCTTTGGTCTCTATCCACTTACCGTCATTTAATGAGAGTTCATCATGTTTTTGGCACTTTGCTTTCCTTTCCATCACATTTGCTGTTCCCTTTCTTTCCCCAAGCTGTAGTTCTAAAGTCTGATAGTGAAGTAATTGGATGTTTTGAGTTACACGGGTTTTTAAGACATGACTTTTCAGAACATTGATGTGTGCGGTAAATCTTCAGGAAGATTTATACAGTGTATGCTACAGTCAAAATCTTTTCAAGGGCATCTTATGAGACTTAGGTTTAGCTCAGAAGATGCTGATCAAGTCTCAGCTGGAAACCAGTTTCTCCTCTATTATGGATTAAATTGTAGCACTCAGCATCTCAAAGTGTGAGTTTATTTTAACAGCATAATCAAGTTAGAATGAGATTATTACAGTGGTTCCTAATCCACTATGACTGGTGTCCTTGGAAAGAGGAAGAAATTTGGACACAGAGACAGATGTGTACACAAAGAAGATGGAGTGAAGAGACACAGAGAGAAGACACCATCTACAAGCCAAGAAATATCCGAGGTTTACACATGATAGGAAAAAAGCCCGGAACACACCCTGCCCTGGCAGCTCCAGGGGACATAAATGTGCCAACACCTGATTTCAGATGTCTGGCCTCTAGAACCACAAAACAATGCATTTCTGTCATTTTAATCTATAAAATTTGTGGTACTTTGTTAATACAGTGCCCTGAAGTGCTATAATACATCCCTTCTCGTCCATTCTTCTATCTGCCTGGTAGGTAAATCAGGTTCATGGGATTTTTTTTCTATTTTTAAAAGCATATACATTTGAAATTTTTCATAACCTAAAGCTAATATAAATACTTGTTTTTCTCCTTTTATGTTATAATGGAAGTCTTATTTTTTAGCTAGGAAAATGGCCAACTAGCTAGAGGATAACACAACTGTTTTCTGTAAAGGATTAGAGAATAAATACCTTAGGCTTTGTGGTACACATGTTGTGCATCACAGCTATTCAACCCTACCACTGCTGCAGGGAGGTAATATAGTCAGTATGTAAAAGAAAGAGTGTGACCATGTTCCCATACATTTGTATCGACAAAACTGGCAACAGACCAGGTTTTGCCCACAAGTTATAGTTTACTGACCTTTAATCACTGTTACTGATGCTGGTCACTATTTTAGGAGCAGGCGATGCTGTTGTGAGCAACATAGTCAAACTCTTTGCTCTCATGGAGCTTGGAAAATCTTGTTCACAGCTGTGTTCTCAGTCAGTACATGACAAACAGTGAGTAATCCACACACGCTGAATCCATGAGTGACTGACAGGTCCTCCAGCAGACAGAAAGGAGCCACGCCCTGGAAGTATTAGGCCAGAGGGAAATTCAGGGACTCCAAAATACTAACTGAAAAGTGGCTCCATTTGCAGTTTGACTCCCTGACAAGGCAAACACAAACATCAGTGGGTTTTCATATGCAGCAAAACATACACACAAAAATGGACATAAAAGCATATTTCCTAAATTACCTCTAAATCATTACCTTGCTGTCTCCACCCCCATCCCAAGTGATCATATAATAATCCTTACCAGTCCTTGAAAGAGCCACATTAAAACAGGATCAAAATTTCAAGCCCAATCTTTTCCTTCCCTCTTAATGACACCAGCAATTTTTTTTTTTTTTTTTTTTTTTTTTGAGACAGGGTTTCTTTGTGCAGTTCAGGCTGGCCTTGAACTCACTTTGTAGCCGAGGCTGGCCTCCCAGTGATCTTTCTGCCTCAGCTTCTTGGGATTATAGGCATGTGCTATGAAGCCCTGCCCACCAGCATTCCTGATGACCGCCCTGGGGAATACAGCTTCCTCTTGTCACCAGATTGGTCTGGCGCTAGTTCATAAGCTAGTATCCAACAACGTAACACTCAGTGAGAAAGAAAACCAGGCAGAAAGAAAACCACAGTCCACAAATCAATGTACGTAAAGTTCAGAAAGAGACAAAACTTATTTATGATGACAGAAAACTGAACTTCCTCTGGGTGACTGTGGTGGTGGTGGGTGTAGGGCGCAGTTTGCCCGGAAGAGGATAGCAAGGAGTCCTCCAGAAGTGTCCTGTGTCTTGATTCGGATGGTGTTTACATAGCGTAAGTGTATGGGAAAAGTCATCAGTTGTACATTTTTTGTGTGCATTTTATTGCACAAAGAGTAATTTTTTAAAAAAACTTACAAAGTTAATAGGCGCCAGCAGTTATTAGGGAACTGATGTTGTTAGTATCAGAACAGTTCAAGCTAAGAGATTGTCTTGGATAAAATGGAATTAGGTGTTGCAGAAATCCTACCCTGGCTTCTTTCATTTTCCTTTCAATCCCTTCTGGGCACTGCCTGCTGTCCAAGATAGGAGCGATCATAGTAGGTGACTCCAAGGCCCACACGAGGCTCAAGGTTATCTGGATACATGTAACCAGCTTGTGGCAGTAACTGGAACACTTTGCAGAGTCTTCCAATTGGAGGATGCAGCCAGGGAGGGGATATACCTTGAAAAGCACAATTGGAGTGTTGGGGCACACTTGTAACATAGGAACACATTTATAAAATAGCAAACTTATAGATATTTTAAGAGAGCTATTAGAGGTCTCTGACCAAGTTTCTGACCTTGACAATGACTAAAGTCCAGCTGCGTACCTCTGATAAGCACAGTCAGAGTAACTGTCTATGCCCTAAGGCACGCTGGTCTAATAAAGGACACTCTTTAATGGTACTGCAGTGGATTAAAAACTGGTGGTCAACTTAAACACCAGTTGAACTGAATCAGTGTGGTGCTAAGTGTAGATGGTCCACCTGAGAAAGGTTGTCAGCATAAAAGGAGAACTGGAGGAGAAGAATTTAGCATTGTGGGTTCTCCTAAGTGCTGTTGTTTGGAGTTATTGGTTCTCCTGGAGGAGCTTGTCATGCTGGCTTCCCTGATAGGAACTCCGCTCTTACCATCAGAGCAGCTCAGGAGCATATTGCTGGGAATGGCCGTGGTTCACTTTGGAGGAGCTCTGGTCTTTACTTTGAGCATTGCTTCCTGGCTCCAAGGGGAAGAAGGTGTGCTGTTCAGTCTCCTGGGGAAGTTTGTCACACTGGTGTCACACTGGTGTCCTGATATGAGCTCCGGTGTTCTCCTTGTTGGAGCTTGTTGTCGCCGAGGATGGCTGTGGTACTTTTCAGGGGAACTCTGGTCCTTATTTTGAGCATCTCTTCTTGACTCCAGTGCAAAACACTCAACCTACTGGCACAGATCCTTTGTTCCACTGGCATAGACTTTCTGACTTCTGCTGTTGATGTTGGGGCCTTCTCAGAGCAGATCCATGAAACACACTTGCGTGAGTCATTGTCGTGGGCTCTAGGCCTCCTGCTGGACTTGTGGGGTGCACTGTCATGGGCTCCAGGTTTTCAGCTGAATTCATGCAGGGTATTGATGTGGGATACAGGCTGTTGGCTGGTTTTTCCAGGTGTTTAGTGTGTGGACAGAGTTCCTGCACTTTCTTTGTATTTCACTGTTTGGGTGACTATCATAGAATAATACTATAGATTATGTGTCCTGTATATGATTGTTTTCCTTACAATTCCCTAACTACAACAGACACCCTCCCTGGAATGTTTCTATATTATGGTAATGTCTTTATCCTCATTCTGTAAGGACTCCTCTCCCTTGTTCCCTCAAGTGTTTCTATGTTAAACAATTCCTTTATGTCAACAAATCTGTTCAAGACTAGTCTGTCAATACATGACTCAATGCATGTAACCAGTTATGTAATGTTTTGTCACTTGCTTTGTATCTCTTACTTTTAAATTCTGTATAAACTAAGCTCTTCCTTCCAAATTCAGTGCTGTGGCCTTTGTGGAACTATCCTGCATCAGTTCGCAGATATAAAGATTAAACACTACCTTCTTACCTCTTCAGTGCAGTCTCCGTTCGATTTGGTTTGGATTGGAAATTTTCCCCCTACAGGGGGGAATGGAATGTTGCTCTTGTTCAAAGTGTATTGTGAATGTTGCATAAGGGAAAGAGCTACATTCTTGAGATTACATCCAGAGCTGTTCCTCATAATCGACAATGGGTAAGAAGATGAATTTGGTCCTCATCATTAGTGAAATATACCCATGTTTTCTCAGACAGCAATAATTCATTCTTATTCACTGCTGAAGTTAAGGAAATGTGTGTGTGTGTGTGTGTGTGTGTGTGTGTGTGTGTGTGTATGTAATGAAGTGAGGGAACTCCTAGAAATAACATGAAATCTAGCTCCAGAAAAACCTGGAAGTCTTTAACTGCAGTAATCCAAATAAGTATCTAAATTGACCTAGACTCATATACTCACAAGTATTTACTCTTAAAACAGACTAGAAACAATTTACACTAGTGTAGAATGGGCACTCCATTTCTATGCTTGTTAAGACACATTGGGTCATTTCTATAAGCCAGGTAGGCCAAGTTTTATTCATTTGTAACCCTCCTCTCACCTCAGAAAATGAAAATAAGGAAAATTTAGGTCGTATTATAAAAAGCTTTGGTGAAAAACCGGTGTGCAAAGTAAATATATGTCCTTACCTTCATTTTTTTAAAAATAGAAAAATAGCTGACATTTGTAACAGGATAGCTACACCAAGTAGAAACCACACGCTTATATTTCCACAGAGTGGGAATCATAACTTTGCTTAATATTTTCAGCCTGTGTTTGTTGCCTGCCTCACCTGCCCCATCCCTCCAGCTAATTGCAGCTGTAATTACCTCCAGTGTCTACTATAGAATGAATCCTCTGTCTGGGAACAAGCACAATGGTTTTCCCATTCATGTGGGGAGTTTCCTTTAAACACTGTGGACTGCTTCCTGAATGACACTAGGACATAATCTTTCTTTTCTCTAGCACCAAATCTTTCTTTTCTTATTTTTGTTTTCTCTCCATAGTAACATGCATTTGTTTTAGAAGCTTCAGAAAATATAAATAAGCAAAATAAGCCAAGACAAGAATAATCCAGAGTCTGATCAAACTTACTTTCATCTATATATGAAATACATAGTCACACGTATACATATGGATAGAGAAGCCATCTTTTTTCTATTTCAAAACTTTCTCCTCTGTGAAATGTGTTACCTATATCATTTACCTTAATTAATAACCCTTTATCATTTCTTTGTATCAACTACATTCCTTTGAAACAATTACTTGTTGTCTAATATTTCTGTCATATTTCATGGTATTAGAAACAATAGTCCCATAATTATTCCTGGAAGCTGACTTATTGTGAGTGTCCTTGATGATCTGCTTATAATAAATCTCTAAAAATAAAAATGTCAGCTTAAAATGAATGTAAGAATTTTTTTTTTTTATGATGGCACTGGGAATTGAACTTAGGGCCTTCAAAGTGAACTACATCCTCGGCCTTTTTGATCTTTTATTTTGAGACAGGTTCATTTTCAGTCACTCAGTTGTTCAGGGTAGGTTCCAACTTATCACTCCCTCCTCAGCACTCCGAGGGCCCACCATGCTCAGCTGACTACAGACTTTGCAGGTTGCTGATACATATCAGCAAAATGCTTTCCTGAACAGTTGCACCAAATCCCATACTTGTTCTCACCATGGGGAAGGATCAGAGAAAATGTAATCAAAGAAAATTCACACACATACAAGACCATCAAATTATGATCAAGGTAAAATTCTGTTTATTTTCTTATATTTCAATAAGATTTCCTTCATGCAGGTGGGTGCCTGTAGATTTGGTGACTCTGGTAAATTGGCACTCAGAGGCCAGGTGTACTCTCAAGTGATTCAGATTCTATGGTAATTCGATTGATTTTTGTATAGCCAGGTAATGAGCTGTGTGACACAGTCCCTTAGGGGGGGTTCCAGCCAAATTGAAAGGTCTAGAAATTTCAGATGCAGAGTACAGGCTATAAACAGAACTTAACTAGGATATAAAGTGACTCGAGCCAGCTGCTTCCTCTGGGCAAGTGTAATGTCTACTATTAAAGAATTTACAAATGAGGGGAAACTTTGAGTCACTCCAATTTAGGCCTGGGATAGGGATGACAGCCAGTCACAGGGATTTGTCACAGCCCCTATTAGGTGGGTGGAGTCTGTGCTCCAGTGGGGGTTGGTGAGAAGACTCCAGTCTCTGGGCAAAGGTGACAGGAGCAAGAAGATGGAGAAGAGGGCTAGGAAGTGTGTTTGTGTTAGACTTCATGCAAATCACAACCTCTTTGTTAGCTAAAGACATGATGTTGGGCAGAGTCCTGAAACTGCTGAGCTTTGAGTCTACGAGAGAGAGAGAGAGAGAGAGAGAGAGAGAGAGAGAGAGAGAGAGAGAGAAGCTCTTTCTACAGCAGTTGAAAGATTTTATTGAAATAAAATGTGTGAAAATTACCATAACTGACACATTGAAAGAACCCATCAGTGGTTGCCATTATTACTATAATGGCTAATAATGATTATTTCCATTTCTCTTAGAGTTAGGAAGATGTGGCCTCTGTGACTGATCATTAACCCCATCCCACCCCCTTTTTTAACATTCTTTTATTCAGGGATCCTTAACAAGATGTCCAAGGACTCCCTAGAGACCATAAGTAGATGGGAAAGGATGTTAAATTTGGATGGAAAAAAGAATATGCTTGATTTTTATTAACTCCTACCCAAAATGTAGTGTTTTCTCCCATTACAATAATATGCAGCAAACTAATGTCAACAATATTGATCATATTCTGATTTATGGTGCAAAATCTCTGCATATTCATATCACATTATAATTGCTGCAGGTATTGCAAAAAGCATATTTCGAAGTGCTGTATGTTCTTAGTGGACTCACTGGACAGCAGCTAGGGCACAGGCGACAGCGTCTGTGCCTGTGTGCAGATGGGCCACAATGGAGGTGGCTGTCAAGACAACTATAGCACGATTGTAAAAACATTTTGGGGCCAGGGATGTAGCTAAGTGGCACAGCGCCTGCCTGGCAAGTGCAAGGCCCTGAGTTTGATTCCCTACACAAAAAAATTTAAAAAGCTCCAATGTAAAAACGTTTTGATAAAATATTACAATATGTTAATGATTTTATGTGTTTATAAATAATTATGCTGAGAAAAAAATCTGTAGATGTCACCAGACTGCCAGAGAGGCCATGGCATAAGAAAATAGCACGGTCGGGGTGAGCCCACCACACGATGCCACCGCAGACAAGGGCAGCGCTCCGTCAGCAGCCACGTCGCCCACAGCCAAGTACCAGATATTTAGGTTTCACTGCAGTGTTGGCACTCTGAAATAAGTAAGTGGATTTGGGGCTGCAGTTTGCCACTCAGCTCTAAATGGTGCCCAGTTACTGACTTAGAATCTTCAGGGAGGCACTGCCTCAGGGAGGAGCGTAGGCCTCAAACAGCCAGGGGCCTCTTCATTAAACGTCTTGAGCACTGCCCACCAGCGGATACCAAAAGCAACATTTCTGTGGAGAATTTTCAACAGGCGAGGGAGTCTTACCACTTCTAAAACTTAACTCTGTACTAGAAGAGAGAAACCTCTGTCTCTTTCCCACAGGAGTCCGATGTTCAGAGCACCTTGGAGAAATAAGTTACCTAACTGACGAATGACTCCAACGGACCCTTCAACATTGACAACTTACAGATAACAGAGGAAGACAGAAGAAGAGAGGATGAGGGAGAGAAAGTGAGATAAAGAAACCAGAAGACAGGAAGCTCTTAGCGAAAGGGGCTGCACGACCTACTGGCTGCAAACAATCAGAGGCAAAAAGGAGGAACTTTACACAGAAGATCATAAAATTAAACAACAGCAAAATGGTACTTAATACTTTATTTTGTGGCACGTGATCAAGTCTGGGGGAAATGTCCTTGTGGTCTTTCCACCCTTACTCCCCTGTCATCTCCCACCATGCTGATCATCTGCTCTCGTCCATTTCCCATCTTCTTGCCCAGTTTTCCTGCTCTTTTCAAATTTTTTCAAAGAAAAAATTTTCCACATGTTAAAAAAAAAAATTAGGATCTGGTGGGAGTCACAGCAATTTGTAGCACTGCATGCTTTGACTCCTTCAAATATTTTCAATTAGGATGGAATACTTTCAATTAGGCCTCCAAACCTAGGCAAGAGTTCATGTCACACAGAACTAAAATAGTTCAAAAGGCCTCTGGTTAGAGGTATGCAGGCATACAAATGGGAAACACCATATAAGCAGTGATAAACAACATCTTGTGGGGTTTCTTTCTTCTTGGTCTTAAAAGCAACGAGACATCTTTCATTTAAAACACATACACATATATACAATTGCAATTGGAAAGGGATTTTTATCCTGAACATTACAAAGTTTACCTGAGGACTGCCAGTTTGTAAACTGCCTCCAGTGCTCAGTTTTTCTCATTTCTTAAAAAAAAAGTTTGTTTGCTAAGTTCAAACACTGAAATGGGTGTTCAAACACTGAAGTCATGTGAAAACGCCTGTCTTTATACACATTTATAAAAGTAGAATACGAGGAGTATGATACACTAGTACAAAGTTTTACAATAATACAAGTACATATATAAATTACAGTGACGTAGAGGAAGCTTAGGGTTCTGTCTTCAGGGGCCCTCTCAGCAGTTGTATTGCTGTAAAGAAAATGAAATGTGCATTATTTATAACCAGGATAAAGAAATGGTGGCATTTCTGTCCTTTACATCCCCATTGGAGCAAACACAACTTTAACTTTAGCAGAATTTTAGGCAACCAAACTTTGGGTTTAGACAATGCTTACAAAATGTTTTCTAAACAAACCAGGCCCATTGTCTATTCCAGCAAATCTGCAAGATACTGATGCACGTTTGACTGTGAATGTGTTTGTGTGGGGCTTTAATCTCGGGATTTAAAGATAGTGCCCTGGGAGTTTCACCCCGTGTGAGCTCAGCAGAGGTAACCTTTCAAATGAAGTGCTGTGGAGCCAGCAACCAACTCCCCTGCTTAACTCCAAGTCCTGCCCTTTGAAAGTGTCTTTTGTCCTCTAAACAGAGCTAACAAATCTTCCCAGTGTCTGGGAAAAGCTATCCCTGCCTGCAGAGACTAGGATGAGAATTGAGTGTATTTGCTCCCTGAGTCATGGGAGGTGACCCTTGCTGCCAAATCACTGCTGCATTTCTGGGCACTGACTTGTTACGAGTGTCCCCAAAAATGACCCACAGAGTTTAAACTCTGCGTTGTACGAATTTGAAGGCTAAATATAGGTTATGTTCAGTAATCCTGAGAGAATTCTTCTTTTTCTGCCCCTCCCTAAATATGCTGCCTGAAAAGAACTCCATGCCAAATGTTTCCCACTCTGCTGTTTTCTTGGAAATTTGGAAGCATCCCAAAGCAATTATTAATCTTGCTGTACTTGCCTGATAAGGAAAACCATATTAACTTCCCCTCAAAAATTATAGAAAGTTTCCATTTATTTACAGCAAAGTTTTTCATGTCAGCAATAGACTTTTAGTTTCCACTGGATTTTTGTCTCATTGTCCAAGAAAGGTAAAAGACGTGGAACCAGAGGAGTAAATGGTTTGGAAAATATAAAGGAACAAGTTTCTGTTTGTCTAATCATGGTTTTCAGAATAAGACAAAAAACAAATCACTTCCCAAAACTGGACCAAAGCTGGACTTCCATCAATTCAATAATATATATTTTTTTGGAAGATAAAGAAAAAAGAACTTTCCCTGCTATGCACAAATGCATATTTTCCTCCTAAATCATATCCTCAGGAAACAAGTGTTTCCTGGTTTTCTTTTACACAGAAAAGCTTTTCATAACTGCTATTCAAAGACTACTAGTGCCTCACCATCCCTAGACTCCTGGACACTTTTTGACCCCTTATTAGGAAGAAATTGTAGAAAGTCCAACAGGACAACAGTATTAAAGCCTGTTACTTCCAGAGGGAATCTTACACATAACTACTTAATTTCCGAATCATAGTGTTATCTGAATAGTGAGTTTAGCCCAGTGTCTGGTGCAGTTGATACAATTAACTAGTGTTTGTATGTCAGGAACAGGAGAGCAGGTAAAGGAGAAGACATCCTGGACACGTCTTCCGGGTCTTTGTAACTAGAGCAGGAGCAGTGGTCCTGCACTGAAGGTGCAACAGGCAGCAGGTTTCTCTGCACGGAGAGCACCACAAAGACCTGAGATAACCCAGCAAGCTTACTCCTGAGAGCAAAACTGAACACCACTGCTGCGTCGCCACAGAGAGGAGGGAAGAATAAATGTTGCTCGTTTGAGCATGTTTGGTTTTGTCTTTTTCTCTCTGATGAAAAGAATGGTGCATTACAGCAACTAAAGCACTGGAGCCAGCACAGGGCATTATCTCACAGGTTCTTACCTGCTGGCGAGAGCAGCAGTAGCCACAAATGCCTCCGAGCAATCCATTTATTATTTGAATGAGACAGAAGATGAATTCGATTCCACCGAAAGCCAAGAGGAGAGAAAAGAGAGTTACATTCCACTCTACGATGTGCTTGGGTTCCTTGCACTGGGACCATGTGGAGCTATCCAGAAGGTACCTGTGGATACAAAGAGTAATTTCTGACACATGACCTTCCCAATGGGCTATTTCATAAGCTAACTTTTGGTATGGGGACTTTGATTCGGAAATAAAGGCGGTGAGTTAATTCAATTAATTTAATGCCCTTTGTTAGAATCTCCTACAACATGCCATTCCACAAAATGGAGAAATTTACCTCAGATTTTACTATTGTGATAAACATGAAATTAAAACTTAAAACTTTTAGCAGAGCATGGCAGCCAATATATCTATAATCTGAACACTCAGGAGGCTGAGGCAGGAGGATTCCCATGAGTTTCATGCCAGCCTAGGCCACATGGTGAGTTCAAGGCCATCCTAAACTACACGGTGAGACATTGTCTCAAAAAACAAGAACAAAGCCAAAAATATTTAAAGCTTTTGATTCCTAATACAGGATTCTGTGGTTAAAAATCCTCACATTAGAATGATGTTTGTGTTCTCTAGAGACATATAAATTACTGTAGAGAAAAAAATGAAAGTGCAAACTATATTTGTGCCATGTTTAAGGTAAAATTCATGTATGTGTGGGATGTGAACTAAGAATGTACGTGGAAAAGTGAAATCAAATTATGTATTCAAGATAGCAGAAATATAGAGACTGTTTCACTTGGTTTGCCAAATTTATTGTTGCTTACTTGTTACCTGTGTGAAAGGTAGGACTTTATAGCCAGTATTGAGTGACTACTTAGAAACTACGATCTCTTTACATTAGTTTTTAAAAGTTTCAATCATTTCATTAAAATATGATTCATTCTCTTTGAAAATTATCGAATTTATGCCAAGTGTGGAGATTTCATATGCTAGGGTTTTAAACTGGGACCTTTTGGATCAAGCTTTTGTGTGTGTGTGGTGTGTGTGTGTGTGTGTGTGTGTGTGTGTGTTAAGGAGTAAGTTATTTTGCAACAAGAAGCGGAGGGCTTAAATCCAATTAATTTGATACTTCTTTACGGTTATGACGGCCCCATGCATCCATAACAGTGCGAAGCACAAGATATTCTCTCGCTCCACAGAGATTCCTTAGCACTCTGCGTGAATTCCACACGGAGTCAGGTGATATAATTGTGAACATGCCACAGGCTCCGTCTCGGAAGGACACAGCATATAAGGGTGGCAACAAGTAACGGACCACCAACAAGTGAGATGATTGGGTGAGCAGAAAGTGGAAGGAGCGCCTAACCAGTCCAGAGCGAGTGCGTGGCTATGTCTACTCTGCGAGGCTGCGCTCCATGAAGGCAGGGACTAGACTTACTCATCTTTGCCGCCAGAGGAGTCCCTGGCATGTGGTACTGAACATTTTCAAAGTAACTGGATGACAAATAGCAACCTGAAGCCACTTTGGGATGTTAACAAACCCTGATGAGATCATACCCGACTGCGTATGTATATGGTTTAAGACAATTTCTAAATATATACATATTCTTCTTGTCTGAAAAAAGTCTGCCTCTGATTACTTTCCTAAAACTTCAACCTTTGGTGCAACTTCCTATTTTAAAAATTTTATTGGTACGTGTTAGCTCTGTAGAGCAATGGGTTTCCTTTTGGCATATTCATACATGCATATAACATTCTTTGATTATTTTTACTCCCCTGTTACCCTATGCCTGTCCCTCTTCTTTACCTGATCCTCTTTCTCTTCTCTAATAGCCTCCCTTCTGCTTTCTTCTCTTTTTTCCTTCTCTCTCTTCTCTCTCTCTCTAACCATTTGATTCTTAATGAAATAGACTTTAATCATGTGGGAAAATCTAGGATTGACTTAGCGCCACAAACAGACCTGGTATAATCCTTTGCTTATCACTTCTCTTTGCCTCAGCAGAACAAAGGGACTTGGAATTAGAGCCCTAACTTTGAAAGAGTCCATTAAGCCAACCAGAGATCCATTTTTTATGGTTAAAAAATTCTTTTATAATTTCTCTCCTTCTGGACCTGGCCCTCTGCATGTCAGTGGAGCAAAAATCTGTACATTTTCAGATCACAATGTTGGAAAACTATTTGGCTCCATGAGCCTTTTGGTCAGCTAATCAGTGACTTGGAACTGCTAGCTAATCCTATCTTGAAATCCCCAGACAAGTTCAAATGAAAGGCCACGGAGAAGAATGGAAGGTTTCTTACAAAACTAGAGCTGATAACGGGAGAGGCATATAAGCAGCTACTAAAAATGTTTGGTGACACAACCCCCTGGATTGTGAATGCATAAATTATGACTTTTTAAAGAGGCAGATGCAATAGTTTTGTATGTTTGTATATACATAAAAAATCATTTTATGATAGTATACTCAGTATTGACAATTTGGAACACTAAAACTTTGGGGGTTTTGGCACAAGGGATCAAACTCACGACCTTGAGCTTGCCAGGCAGGCACTTGTGCTGCTGAGCTAAATCCCCAGCTAACACTAAAACTTTAAACTCTTTAAGTGCCAGTTTTCCTTCAGAGTTACCATTGTGTGATGTTCATCTTAACCCAGTAGGAAATATTAACACCTACTAGCAGCAGTGCTCACAGTGAGTTGGCTCTGCAGAAGCATTTCACATATCTCATTAGTTCTCATGACCGCTAACCTTGATATTTTGTGGATGAAGGAGCTAAAATGCAGATAGGTCTGTTCGTTTCTTCCTGTTCTCAGAGAGCAACTGCAGAACTTGGCTGGAACTCAAGTCTAATCCCAAATTCATTATCTCCTGCCAGAAAAATATGTGAGTGTGTGTATATCCAATCTCACCATATGCTGCAAGTCACAGAGGCAAGTACTCTCAATCATAGAAGGGTAATTCGGTTTCATTATAATATTCTTTTTAATCATGAATCTCAAAACTGGACCTTTCAAAATTCAGCTTTAAAAGCTGAATCAGGAAAAGGTAAACTTAGAAACAACTGTTGCTAAAGGACCATGTGATTCATTTATTTCCACATACATTGGTTTTCACCAGCTTTCCTGTTTTTGTTCCTTTCTTCATAATTAAAAGTAAATGTCAGCAGAGAACAATGGAATCTCTTAATCTGTCCTCATATTAAAGTTGTGAATAAGATCTCTCCTCTATAGCTTACTAAGTTAAAATAAAGGGTGTGTTGTACATAATTCTGATGGTATATATGAACATGTATATCATGGTTGGTGTATGATTTGTTATGGGTTTTTATTCAATTTATTTAGCTGCCTCCCTGTTTATATAAGGATCTATAATATTCTCTGATAAAATGTGCTACATTTAGTTGTTCCAGCATAACATACATGCTATATGGTACAAACTCTGTATGCAAACTGCCTGGGTTCAAATTAACTGACCTAGGTTAAATTATGTCATATTTCTGGGCTTCTTTTTTCTCATCCGTAAAACAGGAGTAAGAGTGGAAGCAATGTTAGAGGGTTAATATGGCGAGACAATCCATAGACCTATTAAAACGCACACAGAACTTCTCCACTCAGGAATTGGCCACCTATCCTTGGACACCTAGTGCCTAACCTGTGTCTGAGGCAGTGTGAATTAACACTGGCTGAGCAGATGGATGAATAGACCACGTAGTTTAATGGGGTTGCCACCATGCATGTGTGACGGATAGGAAAGTGACCCAGACATAGAATAATTACGTACTGTCCATCAGTGCCAGCAAAGGTGTAGTTCCACTGGCCGAGAGAGTCAAGACACCACGGTCCTTCTGCTAAACCCAGAGATGCCACAGTGACACAGTAGCCAGATCCTAAGAGTCCAATAAGGGCAGCAAATATAGAAGAAAACATCTAGAGAAAGGAGAAAGAAGAAGTGGGCTGAGCATCCCGTGGCTGCATCTTAGGACTGGGTCACGTCACCGGGCAGCAGGACTCACCACACATCTCTTGCCACAGTCGTCGTGGCCACAGCAGCCGCAGCAGTCCTCGTCCTCCAGTCTCATGAAGACGAACGCGGGCAGGAGCATCTGGTTGGGAGGCGAGTGAATTAAAATCATTGTCATTCCCCAGGGTCAGCTGGGTCAGGTTAAGCAGCCTTGGTATATTTAACTCCTGACGGTGTTGACTGATTTTGATTAGGTTGACCAAATATTTCAAAGAATACAAAAGTCTAAAGAGGAAAAAACAATCTGCAATATTTGCTTGTTTTCAGGCAACATGTCAAAGTATTCTCTAAAATGAGGATGCACAGTAACTGTATCCTTTACTGTAAGTAAAATAACATAAATGTGTTTATTCCACCTAAGTTCATAATGATGCTCCAGGTGCAAGCCAAACTCTCCCCTGGAAATATTAGATGTAGTCCTTAAATCTGACTTTCCCCCCTTGTCAATGTAGAAGAAATCAACGAGTCTTAAATAGAACAACTGAATTTTTTAGGTGGAGGGATTAAACCTATCTGTAATAAATAGAATCTCTCTGAAGCTACAAGTGTACTGTTCTGGCATGACAATAAACCTTCATAAGCAATGTAAGTATGAAATACTTGAAGTTCAAAGTCACACTTAAACAAGTGCAATGCTACATTAAAGATTATATCATATTCATTTATGTTAATTATATTTGTATTAAGAATTATGTTAACGTGATAGTAATGTTTAAATTCAAAGCAGATTTGCCATGCCTTAGTTAATATACAGTGTTAGACTTAAATGTTTCACTGCTTTGTAATGGACCAAGACGAACTATTTTGCCTGATACTAACAATGCCCTAAAATTTCTCTTTAAAATTCTTAATCCCAGCATTTCCAAGTTCCAAACTCAAGTTTTCACATTCTTTCCATGCTGAGGCTGAAGCCAATACTTTCAGCTCCCAGCATGGCAAGCAAATTCCCTCAATTAAAAACAAAGCTTGGAAAACACAGCACATTCCACTATTAACTTCAGACGCTGACCCGCAGCCACCTGTGAGATTTTCCTAGATACCACGCCCAAGCAGAATGCACTGTAAATAGCATTCTTTGTACATAGCAATGTACTCAGTTTATTATTTTTTCTTGTCACAGATGACTGCAAATAAGCAGCAGATCATTTTAATCCAAAACTGTTGATTTCGAACCAACCAAACCCTCCCAGATCCCAAGATCAAATGTTAAATGACTATGCACTCCAGTACTAGAAACTTGATAAATGTCTCAAATCATGTTTAAAAGTGTCTATTTTATAGCTGTAAAGTAAGAGAGTTAGCATACTTTTAGGTCAAAGAAGATTTTGTAAAACAACATCTAATGAAACTAGTAAAAAATCGATTGCAAGCTTTACATAATCTGCTTCCAAGAAAAAATGAACAACAAAAATCTCTGGACTTGCAAATATGCATCACAGAAAACTTCCCATGGAAACAATGGCAACTTCTAGTTAGCAGCAGAGAATTCTTAAAAGTTGTGGTAATTCTACGTGACTTACCAGCAAGCCTCCTCCTGCAATGCCACCAAAGAACCACACAAAGCGGCTGAGGTTCTTTTCAGATGCATACTTTGCTTCCCCATTGGGAAAGTAAAGCAAAATATTAGCTACGATGCAGAGGACAGCGAGCCACACCAGCGAGTGTCCGATGCACCGTGCACATTTGCCATAGCACATGGTGGTGGCAGGAGCCTGTGAGGTTCTCCCCACGTCTCTCTTCAACTCGGTGCCACCCCAGACCAGGTGAGAGGTGTGCTTGCCTGTGGGGAAAGCAGAAGCAACTCTCAGCCCATTCCTGCTCCTTCTTAAATGCGAGCGTTCTTAGTCACTTGGTGGATGAGGTACTTTGCTTTCATTGGTCCCCACTTCGGCTGGGGCTCGGCTGGGGTGGAGGGATGTGGGGGATGCCCCGCCCTTCAAATGCAATCCTTGGGACAAGCGAAACCAGGGGCAGTACATGAGAAACAGCCTCAGTGACAAGCAACAAAGAAAAATGATTAATCCTCCACAAGGAATTCACTGTGCAATTCCTTCCCCGGATAAAGAATCAACAGGAAAATCTACACTACTTTCCAGTAACTGCCAAGTGTCGGTGGTGAGACCGCCCTGGGTGAGAATTTCAAAGACAGCTGACTGTGACCCTCTCTCTGGACAGCTTCCAGTGTAAGGCTGTGTGCTCACTGCTACCTCGGCACTGATTTAGTTTGTGACCTGGGGCAAGTTTCCCCTAGCCCTGAGTTCATTTCCTTGTTTGTTAAAGACAACGTCCAAATTGTCACTCATGGATTTGAAGAGGCTGCTGGGAAAAATCACAGAGCAGACTTCATTGCTCAACCTGCAGTGAGCTTGGCATCCCCAGCGTTCCTGGATATTTGACCCCAGAAGAAATCTGCGCCCTGAGAAAAGAGCATCAGGCAACCTCCGGCGCCTTCTCACTCTTGAGCATTGCTGTCCAACAAAGCAGTGCCAGGAAGGCCCACAAAGGATGAAAAAAGGTGGCAGGAGAAAAGGAGAAGGAGCAGGTGGAAAGAAGACAAAAGGAAAAAGCAAGAGACTTTGTAAATCAAGTGAGAAAACAAGTTTTAGAGAACAGGGAATGTGTAAGAGAGTCAGAGCCCACTGAGCAGGGCACAGAGGAGGAAGGTGGTCCACACTGCCAGACCCTGAGACCAGATTTCCCAGGCTGCCCACTTAAAGGCACACATGAGGTGGAAGATTTATTTCCTATGTGTTTCCATTGCAAAAGGGAAAGCCAACACCAAATAAATTTAACCCTTGCAAAAAGCAGGTTGCTCCAGCCAGCAGGATGAGGAGAACAGAGTGAACAGATGGGACCACACAGGAGGGGCCCTGTCACCAAGACAGGTTTTGAAGTACAGTAAAAAAATGAAAGCAGTCAAGGTAGTAGGTTATTAGTTCAGAAGAGGGAGGCGAGCAGGGCTGACAAATCCAGAAACTCAGGCTTACGCCAGAGTGTGAAGAGTCTGTCCTAAAACTAGAAGGCAGGCTAGAACCCAATCTGAGAGAGACAGTTGGGGTTGGTCCCATGGAATTGCACTGGGAGTGGAGCCCAAGAGGAAGTGTGTCTGGGCTTACTAACAGGTGTGAGTCACAGTGCAGACTACGCTGAGGAAGAAAATAAGTGGAAAGTAGGCAGGGAGGAGTGGAGCCGTCCACCTGCTCCAGTGTGCCAGGCAAGGGCTCATAATAGCATCACGCTGTCACCACCACACTTCCGAGAGCAGGGCGTGTGGGCTTCTGCTTGACGGTAGCCCTGCTTGCAGACAGGATCTTATAGTGAACAGGGCTTGGGATGGACACGAATACCTTCTTTAAGGTATCGGCCTTCTCTCCACTCTACTGATCTGTCCCACCTGGGTCCAAAGTAGGGGACGCCATTCTTTGACTACTTTGTGCACAAATGTTCAGGTCCCCTTCCTTCCTCTCTCCCCTATCCCTGTAGTCAGCAGGGCAGGGGAGAGGACGAGAGGGGCTTGGAAGGAGAAAGCCTGAAGTGAGATGCCAGCTCTGGTGTCTTCAGCTTTGTGAACTCAGGCAAGTCACATTCAAGGACTGTTTTCTGGCCCTTAAGACAAAGGCAGGACCAGGTGGCAGGCCACTAACCACTTGTTAAGGGATTCTTAACAAGTTTTTGAGAACCTTGCAATCCTGACCCTCTTTTTAGAAAAAGAAATGTACATATATTCAATCAGACACATTTTTCATCATCTTTCTGGCGTTCACAGACTCACTGAAGCCCATTGGTGGATCCTCTTGACATTTCTCTAAGTGCAGCCTAGTTGGGGCCACTTAAACCACACGTGCAGATTTTGGGTCTCTTTTTTGAGAAAATGAGTAGGAATTTCCAGGCAAGGCCCAGAAATCTGCATTTTCTAGAAACATTCTATGAATGAGTCATTTGTCCCCTAAGTTTCAGGATCACAGCCCCAGATAAGTGTCCTTTGTATTAGATGCTTTCTGAGGTCATGCAGTTCGGGTGTAAGGTACTGTCAGACATAAACTGACAAAATTCTGCAGTAAGGAGTCCCGTCCCCTTGCCCACCTGCTGTCCTTGTTTTCAGCACCCTCTGTTTCTGTCCCTCCACTGCTCACCTAACCTTGGCAGAAGTGGAGACCTTTCTGGTTAGTCTCCTGGTCTTAGACCAACTGTGTTTATCTGGATGATTTCTTTAGCACTTGACTGTGGTCTCAGCCAGGCCTGGCTCCAGAGACGAACCTGGCCTTTCTTCCATCCCAGGCACTCTGCCTCCTATGCGGGAACCGCCATGCCCATAGTCGCTTCCTGGGTTTTGATTCTCTACCCAGCCCTGGTCCTGGCCTTAAGCCTATCGCTTCCTCCTGTTCTGAGCATTATCTTCTCTTAAACCATTATCCTTCAGAAGTCTGTTCACGTACAAGTTGAGCATCCCTAATTGAAAAATCCAAACCACACAGAAATCCAACACTCTTGAGCACTATCATGATGCTACAAATGGAAAATTCCACACCTGATCTCACGTGATAGGGTGCAGTTAAAACACAGATGTGCTGAAAATATTGTGTAAATTTACCTCTAGCCTATGTGTACAGAGCATACATGAATTTCGTGTTTAGACTTGGGTCTCAAGATATCTCATTATCCATATGGAAATACTGCAAAGTTTTTAAAAATTCAAAATTGCAACACTTCTGATCCCAAGTGTTTTGGATAGAGGTTACTCAAGTGTGTCGGCTTCTCAAAGATGTCCGCTCTGCAGACCAACCTAGTGATGCTCTGCCCCCTCTCAAGGTATTTTCCATCACTGTTCTGTGATGGTCACAGAGTTTTTCAGCCCCGGAAATTATTCTGGGTATTCCCTTGCTTCCTTTCCTATTGTCTACCTTTCCTCCCTTCCACCCCTTACTTAGCACAGTCCACTAATGTTTCCCCAGTCCCTGCAACAATGTCTGGAACATAATAGCTGCTCTGTGAGTATATGAATAGTTGAATGAGTAAGTGAGTCAATATGCTTTAAGCTCCTCTTACTAAGTTAATGGCCTAGGTCAGTGGTGGCAAACCTGTGGCATGTGTGGTGCATCAGACTGTGTCACTGGGAGCTCTAAAAGGTTCACCATCACTGGTCTGGTCCTCAACCCTCAATTCTGCCGTATCTTTCAGTGTGCTCAGAATCTTATGACGAAGCTCCTTTACCTACTCCCATGATTGCTCCAGGCCCTGCTGCTGTCAGGCTACTTGCTTCAGTTCAAGTTACCATCCATTCTGTGCCTGTTTCTATTATTTGTTCATTCCCCAATATTTATTGAGCTCCTATTTTCTTATGTTTTCTAAGTGCTGGGAATACAGTGTAAACAAAAAAATAAAATCCCTGCCTTTGAGAAATATCCATTCCATCAGAAGGAGAGAGAGAGAGAGAGACAGAGAGAGAGAGACAGACAGAGAGAGAGAGAGAGAGATTTCAAAAATAAGAGCAAATAATAACATGCACAATGTTTCCGGCAATGCAGAAAAGGGAAATGGCAGGGGATGAGGACACCTCACTAGGACAGCTTCTCTCTCTAGCACACGGTGGTAACAGACTTGAACTCCCAGGGTTGTGATGTACAGAAACAAGTCAACAACCTGTGCAAACCTTGAAACATCTGGCCCTTAGCAATCACTCGATAAATGTTACTTATTATTTCAGGTAAGAAGTCTCTATTCCATTTATGGTGTCTTATGTTTACTTTTCTGAGATTCCATCCCTGTATCATATGTTGGACTTATGTTTCCTGGAAAATTTTTAAGTATTAAAGTTTCTACAGTTATAGAAAAGCTCCCTCTAGCTCCCTCACCTCTCCGGATTCACTCTCAGTGCATGACTGCCTTTGCGAGGAGTTTTTACTGTGCCCTCATTTTAAGTACACAGGCCACTGCAAGAGTGGCCCTGCTCCTCCTGCCTTGGTGCATCTGCCCCTGCCACCCCCCTGCTAAACTCTGTACTTCTTCCAGAATACCTTCCATCCCAGCCCAGGCCCAGTGATGACTCTCACCCTGTCCTTGATGTGCCACACCCACATGATGCAGGAATGCATGTCTTCCGCAGTCCCAAACCCACTGAGGGCTCAAGAGCCAGGACCTTCTACATGCTTCTTTGAGAGAACAGCTAGCAGAGTGTCAAGGATTTAGCTGGCTGTCAGAAATATTTGCCTGACTTTGCTAAAATGAATGGGGGAACTCAGTATGTTCAGTCCTAAGGTTATTTCCTTTTACACAGAATCCAAATGGCTCATGAAAAGTTGGGCAAAATTGACATGTCTTATATTTCAACTTGAAAATTTTAAGTTTTACCTATCATTCGCATAAGCAGCTGGTATATGCTTGTTATGGCTGTCTCTGTTATCCATTTGATGTACACTTGAGGCGTCAAGAATAGTTCTAGGGAAAACTCCTTTCAATAGTATCAAGTTACACGTAAGCATAAGTTTTCATGTTGAAAGCAGCTTCAATAGAGAAAATGGTTCAACTCTCATCCTTTCATGAATTGTCACACCTATTTGCAGTTAAGTCCACAGTTATAAATTCTATCTGGTTAGCAGTTTAAGAACTAACAGCAGTAACAATGATGCTATGTGGTTGTACAATCCAAAAAAAGAGATATGAGGTCAGATTTCCTGCCTGCTAGTCACATCTATCCACATGACTTCCCTGTTGTAATGGCATTAGTTTCTTTTTTTCATCTGAATATGACAAATGTTATGAGTCATATACAGTAACCATGTTCATTAGAGCCTTATGATTATAACAGCTTCTGTAACAAAAGCCAATTCAGCTGCCTTGACAAAAGGTCATTAATTATGAACTCCAAAAGTAGAAATGTGGATTGGAAGATGGGACTTGGGGCTAAGGAGAAGTTACCTTTGCAGGAAACCGAGAATGTCCTTTATTTTGCATCTTTGACTCTTTCTGTCTATCCACTTCATTCTCTCCCCTGCAGACTCAGTTCCCCAGCTCCTCAGTTTGTGTGAAAGGATACCACAACTTGTTTTTCCCACTGAAGAGGCTCAGGTTTCAGAGGAAGCAAGTTGCTCTGGACAAGACTGGAATAGATCTGGACTTGTGGAACCTGCAGAAATGTGGCCGCTGGGAGTCATCTCTTCAACCACACAAGACGAGGATTTGTTCTCAGGGCAACAGGCCAGGGAAGAGCTGTTTCCATTCCTGAATCATCAAGCCAGGGAATCTCCTGGGCCTCAGTGCTTGTTTCAAGTGAGACGCCTCCTGTGCTGCCTGCTCCATGGTTAAGAGCTCAAGACTCGAGTCTGGGTTTGCTTTCCTGGAGCTGGTTACCCAGAAGGGCTGGCTGGACTCCTGCTGGGCGGGTGAAGTGAGGGCATCTGTTGTCTGGAACGGTGACAGCACAAATGCTTTAAGAGAAGGACTCGTTTTGTGATATGAATATCAGTGCTTCAGGTTTTATAATAGCTGGTTCCTGGCATGGGAAATGTGGATGGCTTCAAAGACCATCTGAATTTCCACAGAGAATGACCTATGGTTTTCTAAAACAACAGATATGGATTCAGCCCAAAGGAGACAGAGCATCTCTGAGGTTGGAGCCAGGAGTCTACATTTTAAGAAACCAAGTGATTCCAATGCAGAACCATAGCTGACATCCACTGATACCCAAGGTCCAGGTTCCTGCTTTCAGAGACAAGGCTACCAAATTCACAGCAATTCCTTTGGTTGAGAAGAAAAACCAAGGGTTAGAAGAAAACAAAAGCAAGCCATAAGATATTAAAGCTAATGACTTGATCTGTTCATGCATTTTGAATCCTGTCAGCCAGAGAGATGGTTCTCTTCATGGGTGGAAAGAAGCTGACCACACCCACCTCCGCCTTCATCGTGTGGGAGACCAGATGCTGCCCAGAGAAGTGGGATTCTCCCCTGCTGGTTTGATATCGCAGATTCTTGCTGCATGTCAGGAGGGTAACAACAATTTTTTCAGGGTTTTTGGATAATATTTATCTAGTTTCTATGACTTTGGGAAATTGGGCAAAGAAGAACAGAGACACAGGACATTTAAAGAGTGTGTGGGGATTGTGTGGCAGTCACTTTTATGTTGTGATTGAATTTACAGCTCCCTCAAGCAAAGGGAGCTCTCCACAAGTAAGGAAACTGAGACTCATATGGGCGACACACGCAGGCCAAGGTCACAAGGCTGCAAGGAGACACGGCCTGGTTTCCTCCCAGTCATTACCCTTGACTCAGCACACTGGTCTTTCATTTGGCTTATTTTTATTACTGCACGAGGACCCCTTTCATGAAAAACATTGGTCACACTCAGGAACTTCTCATCTCATTAAATCTAAATAACAATTCCTAGATATTTATCTCTTGGATCCTACTTTTGATAAATGATTTTACCATTCACCCAGTGTCTTTGAAATAACATGTTCTACCAGGGTGGCCAAAAGGTCAGAACTCTGATGGACAGTTCAGAACTAAAGCAATGGCTTGTGTTCACTAACACTGGTTTTACCATAAAAAAATAGAATTGTAAGAAAACAAGACATGTACACGATTAAAAATTTCAAAAAATCTCCTAAGCTCAGTAGAGAAACAATTAAGCTCATTTCCATTTCTTTAACCTCTTCTGCTTGTGAAAGGGCTTCCCCATCTGTCCTTTTGACCTTATATAAAAATGTGCTTGCTTTTATGTGTGTCAATGTTGGGGGCGGAGCTCTTCCCCCATAAATGACGTTTAGGCCATTGAAAGCTCAACCCAGTGACACTTTTTATCAGCTGACCACTGGAAATGCCACTATGGGAGGAAGAGAGGGTAATTGGTTCATGACTGAGTTTTAGACATCGCTTTCCAGGGAGATGCCTGGTGACAGCTTTTTCATGTGGGCCAGTTATGAGTATAAAAGCTTCCTGCTGTATGTTTGTTTAGTTGTTTCTATGACTTCAGCGCTCTCAGAGAGAAGTGAGAATGAAGCATAGATAAGAGACCATGTGAGCATTCTCCAAGAGATCATTCCAAGTTGGTGAGTTAATACTCCATTTAGACCTCACGGGCCTGCCTGCCAATCTCAGTCAAACTGGTTTTTGTGACTGTCAGACTCCAACATGGCAAATTTCCCACTGATACTCAAGGAGCTGAAAACTGAAGTTACTGCTTACTTTGCCTTAGGGAATTTTATCAAGAATGGACTTAAAGAAGTGGACAGTTGCAGCTTGGGATGTGTGTGTGTGTGTGTGTGTGTGTGTGTGTGTGTGTGTGTGTGTTTGTGTGTGTTGAAGACAGACAACAAGGAACCATGACAGATTTGTATTTATTATGAGGTTCTGCTGGTCAAGGTGGGCTGCTGACCTGCGTTCCTTTAAACCTCCCTGTGCAGTGAGTCTCTAGCTGGCTCCATGAGGGAGAGCTAAATTCCGAGTAAGCAATACCCTCCAGCCCCACGTAATCACCATGCCTCAGATTTCCTCCCCAGAAAGGGAGTTGCCATTCTAACCAGCTGAGTCATCTAGTGGCAACTCCCTGCTTTGTGTTAGGTTACAAAAGCACCCGCCCTTGCTATGGGAACCCTAATGGGAAATCCATTCCACGTTCAGGTTAAACCGTTAGCCTGGCCTGTTTCAAAAGATCCTACAGAGCTGTGATTTTTCAGTAATGCACTCATGATGATTTGGAAAGGGCTTTTTTTTTTTGCAGACTTACAGGGTAAAGAAAATTTAAGCAACAATTGCAAAAGGACTGAAATTGTCTGGAATATTTATGATGGGCTTATTTTTTTTCCTCAAAAGGAGTAGTTGGCAAGAAAAGACTATTGACTGCAAGCTCAGGATGTGGGATCCCTACATTGCCTGGTCTGCCTTCGCAGATTTTGGTCCTGGAAGTTCTCACTCCCCTTCATAAAGACACTGCTGGAGGATGACCTCAGGACCTCCTATTTTTCAGGCTCCTCTTCCCGTTTCCCGACTGTCTTCACAGTGCACTTGGTATCTTCTGTGTTGACTCGATATTTTTAAGAATTAGAGTTTCAGACAAAGTCACATGTAGGTTTGTGAGTTTCTTTCTACCTTCTCCTCCTTCTCTTTCTCTTTTTCAATGAATAAAGAAAAACATAAACAAGTAGAAAGCATTTTTCCTCTCTAGAATCCCTGAAAAACATCATATATGCAATTCTAGAGAGGAAAAAATGCTTTCTATTTGTTTATGTTTTACCTTCTTGCAATACGTTAAAGGCAATTAAAAAGATTAACATAGAGAATTCTCAAAGGAAAATATCCTCACAAGAAAATAAAGAGCTGTGACAAATTCATCTTTAATTTATTTTTTGAAACGAATGTGAAATACACTTTCTCGCTTGATTTTCATTCTTCAATCAGAGATTCTAATCAACGTAAGGATCATTGAGTCAATACATATTGATTCACTAATCACTTGTGCCAGACATGTCTAAGAATTTTACACATATGTCTTACTAAATTCTATAGCAATCTTTTGAGATAGGCACTGTTATAACCACCATCACACAAGTGATAGAACTCTAAGAACTCAAGTGAGTTTCCCAAAACCTTGTAATGTGTCCATGGCAGTCAGGATTTTAATTCAGGCAGTTTGGATAATCACGACTCCATACTGCCTCCCACACAGGGACAGGATCCAATGAGAACAGCTTTATCACATGGGTTAATACCTCAATGTTTAAACAAAACGCATCTGGTGCAAACTACCATTTCAAACTACCATTCTCCAGTAAAAGGAGCCAAAGCTCTTTGGAAAAATGGTTGATTCCAAGGCAGAAGCAAGAAAACATCAGACAATGCTGCAGTATTTTGTGCCAATGTTGTTTGTTCTTTTATGGGGTGGCTGGTTGGGTGAGGACACAAGGAGAAGTTCAGGAAAACAAACTCATTATTCCTACAGGTCCTACAGATAGGAGGCAAGAAAGACCACAGAGGGACAGGGACAGCACCCGCAGGCAACTGGAACTCTAGTCTTTACTGCAGCTTGGTCACGGTACCCTCACAGTAAACTATAGCTGAACTACACCCCAAGTCCTGACCCACAGAAACAGTGAAGCAATAAACATTATGGTAATTTACTGTACAGTAAACAGAATGAACACAGTCAGTTTCATAGTATTCTTGCCAGTGATACCTGTAGTCTTCAGTTGTGTCAAGGCAATGGAAGTAAGGAAAGACTGAGAAACTATGCTAGATTGGAGGAGTCCAAGGACACCTAACAACTAAATACCAGACGTGATCTTGGATTGAATCCTGGACTACTGGGGGAGGGTCACCGTTCAGTATGGTCCATGGATGAAATACTGGCATGTATACTAGTATACATGTTGGATTTCTTATTTTTATCATTTTGTCAGCTACACAGTAAATAATAAAATGCATATGGCAAAAAGTTAATGATCAGCAAATGTAGTCAAATGGTATCTAGGAGCATGGGTACTATTTTTGCAACTTTTCAGTAGGTTTAAAAGTCTTTCAAAGTAAAAAGGAAGTGCTTCATGTTAGATTTCAGCTTTAAAATTGTACTGGAAATAATTCGGAGTTCCTTTGTTACTTTGGGCACTCAGGGACTGCATTACCACTGACATCCAGAATACTACTTCCGTCACACAGGTGTAAAGCAAGTGAATGATGCATAACCTTTTATCACTTTATATGGATTTGCTGGGCTTGTCAGGAATTTGCAGTAAAAAATTGCCCTTTGTGACTAATGCCTACATGTTACTCACCTAGCAGTATAGGTGAGTAAAGTACCTAGGAGCAGCTTGGTGATGCATACTGCAGTGGGCATACTGCTATGGGGTGAGCGGGCAGCACTAGGCCTCCACACCTCGGCTTTGTCTGAGACTGCCTTCCACCTAAGGAAGGGGCCTCACCCCAACTGTGGCCCATCCCTGAGGGCAGCTCCTAGCTTGAGGCCTCAGGAGGGATAATCTCAGCTACAGAGCTGGGTGGGATTAACCAAGGCCTCCTGCAACTGCTTTGCAGTTCACTTTCTCCTGCTGCCTGACCGGTACACTTCTGGGTGACCACCAGAGGCCCCTGTCTTAGGAGCCAGGAGCTCAGCACCCCCAGAGCCTGCTTCTAGGAAGCTGATCTGCAGCTGGTGCCCTCTCCACACCCTTCCACCACCTCCTGGCCACAAGGCTGCCTGCCTCCATTGCTGCTCTTTTCTCTGAAATGCAGACTGAAACATTTCTGACCTGTAAAATCAAGTATGAATTTTAAATTTCAGATTTTAAAAACAATGTGGCAATAGAAGCTAAGAGGAATGAGGTAATTCTCAGCTTCTCTCATTTCGGTGTCCTAGTTCAGAACCAATTGACTTTTAGTGATTCGGTTTACTTTAAAAATGTTAAACACATAGACAATTAGAATAAAGACTCACACTAAATTCTAACAATTACTCATGGCCTGTCTTATACTATGTTAAGCATTTTGCAGATATTATTTCACTTGTCAGTTTTTCAGTATGTATTTTTTAGAGAATGTCTCTTTTTAAAACATAACTATCAAAAATAAAACAAACAAAACATAACCATCCTGTTTACAAACTAGTAATATTTCCTTAGTATCATTCAAATTTCCAGCTGTCTAATAAATGTTATAAAAGTTACTTTCCTTAATTTACATGTTGTGTGTGTTTCAAGCAAGATTTGACTATTATGACCTGTTGAGCCGTCTCTGATGCTTACCCTCCACCTCTCTTTTCCCCTCCCTTTTGGTTTCTTTGTTGAAGGAAGCTGGACAGTTTCCCACAGTGGGTAAACATGTAGGACTGTTTAACACGCTTGTGTGAATCTCCTAAAACTGGTCCTTGGGCCTAGAGGCTTCATCAGATTCAGGGCCTCTCTTCTCTCTCTCGCTGGCAATACAACTTTTTATACGGGATCGTGTTCTTTATTAAGAGGCTGTTAAGGTCCACTTATTTTTAGAAATAGTCACAGCTGTTGGTGATCAGTCCTATATACAATAATTCATTAGCAGTGACAAAACAGGACTGGGCATGGTGGCTCATACCTGTAATCCCAGCACTTGAGAGGCCAAAGCAGGAGGATTGTTGCAAGTTTGAGACCAGCCTGGGCTACAAAGTGAGCTCTAGGCCAGCCTGAACTGCACAAAAAGAAAAAAAAGAGCACATTTTATGATTCCATCTTAATTTATTAGATTATTTTTTATAAAGGGAATCTTTTCTTCTTTTATTTGGTGACCCAGAAATGGAGTGAACAAAAAAGTTAAACACTGGATTCTTTCTATTGATTTATCATTTTTCAAAATAATGAGTTGGTTCCCGTCATCTTCCTGATATGACTAATTAATTTACACGCTGCCCAACATTATTACGAGCTTCATGAGTTTGTAATGTATTTCCGGCATGATACTTATTGATCCAGAGGTTGCTCTGTCTTTGGTCAGTGGGAACCTGAGCTGGTTTGAGCTGATTTCTGAGTCATTTCCCTCTGGCTCTTGTCATCTATGGTCACCTCTTTGCCTCCTGATACAACGAGAGGTGGCCAACTCACTTTGTACACTTCTGTAATCACTCATTTCTCTAAGCGACTCTCGCTCTTCCTAGTGGAAATCATATTTCCAACGACAGTATAGATGGAGTGCCCAGGAACCTTGTTTTCAGTTCTTACACTGAGGAAAAGTGATTCTTATATGGTCTTTCTATATGCCTCTATTATTTATATCATATGTGATTATGATTTCATAATTAATATTTATTAGTTATTTTATTTGTTGCATACAAATTATACATAAATACATAGTTGGAAAAAAATCAAAGTAAAAATTCTTTTTCTATGTTTTCCATGCTACTTTCCTTCTAGATATAACCGCAGTTAACTATTGGGTGGGAATTCTCCTAGACTTTTTCTTAGACAATATTGGGACCTAAATAAGACTAGTACACTTATAATTAGAGATGCCATTTTTTTATTTTAAAGAGAAACAAAAACAATGACACAGAATTTCATAACAACCTAATAGGAAATTAACAGTGGTTAATATATCACTTATTGCTATCTTCAAAGTATTTGCTCAGATTACAAGATATACGCCTGAAAAAATCATCAACAATATAAGCACAAACTGTTCTCTTCAATGAACTAAAAGAAATTAATAGTGTAACTATTTTAGCTGTCTTGTGTATATATCTATATATTCTTTTTCTTTTCCTTTCTTTCTTTTCTCCTTTCCCCCATTACAGTTGTTATTTCCCTTTGAGCAGTTTCTTTCTCTTTTACAATATCTATTGCAGATTTTGGATCTTATTTACTCTTTCAGTTAGGAGATGCCATTTTAATCTACTCAAATTATTCGAAGAAACAGAAGTCTAATGGGAAAACAACAGCAATCTAAGTCTTCCCTGGGCCTGACTAGTAGGAGTTGGCCTTCGTGTTGCCAACTCCAGGGGGCGCTGTGTGCACTGCGGTCTCTGTGATGTTCTCTCATATTTGCAACACACAACAGCCCTGCTCAGGAACAAGCAGGGCAGAGAACAAAGGGCATAAACGCACAGAACAGAAATGACTCTGTACATTGACTGTACAGACTTCTGACTCAGTACAGAAATGAAATGTACAGAAAGATGTTCAAGTTTGCTTGCAGTGAGGTAAATGCAAACTAAAACTATACCAAAGTGCTGATTTTTCTATTTCTTTCTTTTTCTTTTTCTTTTTTTTTTTTCTGGTACTGGGGATAGAACTCAGGACCATGAGCTTGCAAGGCAGGAATTTATACCACTGAGCTAAATCCCCAGCCCTAGTTTTTCTATTTCTTTTTTTTTTTTCAAAGTGCTAATTTTTCACCTCTCAGATAGGCAAAGATTAAAATGCTTGGTTATGCACCCTCATTCAATGCTGGAATGACTATGCATTTCTGGCAATTTGGCAGTATGTGTTCATAAATACCTACATAGTGTCTTTATGTATTAATATACTTTAAATATGATAAATGTATTCATAGTTGGTAATTCAAAACACTTCTAAAAATTTCTCATACAAATATGTTTGAATGTTTGGGAAATAAGGTGTATCTAAAGTAGGGTTTCTTAACTCTCAATGAAATTTTATTATTTCCTTGCATTATGAAGCAGGCAGTAAACCACAAGAGTATCGGCATATGCTTTTATTACCAATACAAATCGCATACATTTTAGGTTATATTGCAACTGGTGCAGATACTGTGAAATAATATTTATGCTTATCTGGAGCTACAACTTCATTAGATGACATCACTTAATTCATTAATAAGTATATATGCTTTCATAAAAATATCTTGATAATTATATTTCACAATAACTGATTTCCTTTCAATTCTGAAGATTTTATTGTATACACTTAAGAACATTATAGTGTGACTATAGGACATTCCTCTGACTAGAGGACATTTGTAGGATACACACACACACACACACAATTTCCCAGATATTGGAGAGGAGCTGATAAATATAAATGTCTGTTTGCTTGAACGCAAAGCTAATAAGCTAACAAGTCAGCTCTAGAAGATACACAAGCCATTGTTAGTGCTGGCGGCCTCCGTGTATGAAAGCTGGGTGGTTGAAGGCTGGAGAGTTAAGGGAAAATTTTTTCTAATAATCCTTACAAAACCTTTAAATTTTCTAAACCTTGTAAATACATAATCTATTCAAAGATTAAGTAAATAAACTCTAACCTTTAAGGACTCCTTATGGAGTCTGGCAAGGGGACTGACTAGTCCACAGTTCATGGCAATAATTCTTTGTGTTGTTCCAGGAATTAAACTCATGACCTTGCACTTTCCAGGTGGGTGCTTGTGCCACTGAGCTAAACCCCCATCATAGCAATACTTCTGCACCGTGACCTCCTCCTCCTCTCTGGCCTCAGCCTGCTCTGCAGCTAAGTCCCACGGCTTCTGTCAGCCTCCTTCTGTCAACACCCAGGGAAATTTTATCTCCAAGACATTTTTGACTCTTGCCTTTCCTTACACTGGCAGAATTTTCTCTTCCAGAATTAAATTTTAGCTTATGCAAAAGCAAAGCAATCCAATTTATCTTTACGTTTGTGGAATCACAAATCCTTACAAGCCAAGTCATCACAGATGAAGCTGTCCTTAATGAGCACTGAAATTAAATATGTAAATATTCATGAGTTAAGCATTTTCTCTTCAGGTATCAGTTGTTCATGTTCTCACATTTATTTTAAAATTAAGTCTTACTGATAAAAATCGGTGTAGATATTTTGTATTGTTAGTTAAAAGGGGGGCCTAATTACTATGATTTGTAAGAGGACATAAATCTTGAGATTAAAATACAAAAATATTTCTTCTTCCCAAAATTGCCCTTATGAATTTCCTACAGTTTCCAAAATGAAACCAATTTTCACCCATAATACTGTGATAACCACTGTTGTCCACCATATTTTTGGCAATACAGAGTACACTTGCATTACCAAAGTAAAGTATTTGTAAGAAAACATTAGTAAGTCTTAAGTGATGATGCTATCATGAGTAACAGTTATTAAAATTATACAAATTACGAAACAAGTTGTAACCAGATTTTATAAATATTTGTTTGGAGCTTTATTATAGCAAGTGGAGACTCTTCTTGAGATTTAGTTCAGGAACAACCTTGCTTTATATTTTGGAAAATACTCTGTTTAGGTACAGACTTAAGTTCCTTTGTACAATAAACACAACTAGCAGGATCTTGCCATAATAACCCACATAAAGAATCCATTTAAAATTAACATGTAACTTTATTATTTTTTATGGTAGGCTCTGGGAAAATATTTCAGGCTTCACTAGAAACCTTCAGTTTGTTTTTGAGTGAGAAATATGATTGCTTTTTTTTTTTTAAGTCCTAAACAGGATGAAGAAAACTGGGACAATTTCCCAGCATCTCTGTGTCACAATGTGCAACAGTGGCTGAGACTTCAGGGAAATTCAGGGTGGCTGGTAGATTGAAGAGAGGAGATTTGGAGAGAAGATTAGTAAAGCTTCCTGTTGCTTCTGAAGAAGTATTTTTATGGTTCAGATCTAAAACGGCTCCCAAGTCTCGCTGTGTGGAAGGCATGGTCCCCAGGGCAGCCATATTTCAGAAGGAGGCTTTGGGGACATGATAGATGGTGAGTGCATTAACCTCCTTTATCCCCATTGATGAGTTCATAGCTGAATGGCCCTAGGGCATGAGCCTTGGCTGAAGGGAGTGAGTCATGGCCCCGTGCCTGTGGGAACTGTATCTGTCTTGGCCCCTTCTCCTTTTCTTGTTCTCTCTGCTTTCCTCCATGTCCACTATACCTTCTTGCGTGATGTTTCAGTCTGGCCACACCCTAAATACAATGGAGTCAACCGGCAATGGCTAAAACTGCTGAAACCATGAGCCAAAATAAATCTTTCTTCTATTAATATATTTCTCTCAGGTATTTGGTAACAGTAAAAGAAAACAAAACAAGCTGACGAACAGCTATGAGGAAAGGAATAACCAGCATCTCCAGTTCATTTTCTTATGTGTGACATCCAGTACCAAGTGCTCCCCAGATATGTTCCCCAAAGGAGAGGTACAGAGGTTAGTACGTTGTCTCTGAAGACACAGACACTACCTAATTGATGAAGAAGTTTGTTTTCCTCACGCTGTATCCAGGGCGAACACAAGACTCTCGTAGGCATCTGAATAGCCCGGTCTCCCTTGCACATCAGGGTGCATCTTGGAGCCCCAGCACTTATCTCCAAGCTCATAGGCGATGATGAATCTCGTGGGTCTGCGTGTGGCAGGTGAGGGTGTCAGAGGTCCAGCTACAGCACATCACCTGTACAGTGCTCAGAAAACCTGCTGAGCCACCAAGGACAGAGTAGCTGACAGAGCCCTTGACAGCTTCTGTCATCGTGGACTCTGAATTCACCAAAAACGATGGAGATCGATCTTCTACAGTCATGCAAGTGAAAGTACTAAGCAAATTGTCCTGATTTAGAGAAATGTAACCTTTACATATCACAAAACACCAGAGCAACATTCATACTTGCTAAACTGAAAGTATTTATACATCAATATAAAGCTCACTTCCCCTATAGAACTTCTACACTCATACATGCTTGAACACCCACACACACCCATGCACACACACGTGCACACACACACACACACACCCCTCTGTCAGCATCTCTGGAAACAACTGGCTTCCTCACCCTTCTTTACTCACCTCCAACCTTCCTGTACCTGGGACATCTCTTTGGCCTTTTATTTGTTCTTTCATTCACTTCTTACTCAATTCTGCAGAAAATCTTGAGACTCTAATATTTTTGCATAACTCAGAGGCATAATTTCAGTCTCAAGATATTCACAGTCTAGATTGAGTATGCGGATGAGTGGAGGGTGGAAAGAAGCATGCAGGGGACATGGGAGCATGTTATGACCTTTGAAGAAGGACAGAGGTCTTTAACTGTTCAAAAGGGCAGTTTACCCAGCCTGGAATGAGAAGGGGCCAGGCCAAGTTTTTGATGACTTCCCAGATAGTAAGTTGCTGAAAGTATATTGGGACAGGAAGAGCATTATGGAGGGATGGGTAAGTCAGAGAAAAATATAGTCTGCTTCATAAACCACAGAGCATAGTGTTGCAAAAATAAGAGGCATAAAAGGAGCAAATTATAGCACTCACTCTACTATTTCCATGCTGTTTCCAAACATTATGCTTTACATAATGCCCTTAATCTAATTTGCCAAAGAAATTTTCCCAATGTGCATGTAGGTAAAAATAAATAGCAAAGCAAAAGACTAGACTATTGGGAGCATTTTATCCAACAAATCCTTAAGTCCTGGACTTTTCTGCTTATATAGAAATAATCAATGTATATTAATCAAAATCTGGGCCCAAGTCAGACATGGTGGTTCAAGCCTATATTTCCACTTGGGAGACTGAGGGAGACTTGGGAGACTGAGGGAGAAGAAGTTTGTGGACAGCCTGGGCTACACAGTGAGTTCAAGGCCAGCCTAAACTTCACAGTGAGACCCTGTCTTAAAAACAACATCAACAACAACAACAACAACAACAACAACAACAAAAATGGTCTGGGCCCTTGCATTTCTGTCCCTAGATTAAGTATTATAATACAATAGTTTTCTGTAAATGCACACATATTAACAGATGTTACTACAACAAATATGTTGCCTTACATGGACAGATTTAACATATAATTTACTGCTTGTCAGTTGAAAATAAAATTATGAAATTACTTCATGCGCAATTTAATTAACTGTGATTGAGAGGACACAGAAAGGTTATTCAGGACATGGTTTCCCACATAAAGACAAATGTTGTTTTTAAACTTGATGCAGAAATGTCCTATCCACAGTAAGCTCTTATCCTTGTTAATTCCTCCCTGCCTTCCCACTTTCCTCTCCACCTTAACCCATCTCTCCTTTTAGGAAGCACCAGGGGAAACAAATTCAGTATGTTTTTAGCAGTCAGCTCATTTCTCCAGTAGTAAGAAGGGACGGCATGTCTGTGAAGGCTTTTGCACACGTTATGAATTACCTTTGTGTTGCTGTGGAGAAATACCTGAGAAAGACAACCTGAATGAGGAAAGGTTGATTTGGGCTTATCCCAGATCCTCCAGTCCTGGGTCACTTGGCTCTGCTCTGTGGGGAGACAGAAACGTCATGGCAGAGAGGTATAGTGGAGGAAGCCTGCTCACCTCATGGCAGGGAGGAAGCAGAGGGAACAAGAGAAAAAAAACAGACAGGAAAAGCATGCAGATGAGATCTAACCCCTGAACTCACACCCCATGACCCACCTCCTTTGACCAGGCCCCCTTCCTCTGAGTAGGCCCCACCTCCCAAAAATAGCATCAAATTATGAACTCATCGTTAGATTAATCCACTGATGAAGTGAGAGCCCTCAACCCCCTATCTGCCAGCATATGAGCCATTTGGGGGGATTTTAAATCCAAACAATGACATGGTGTTTGTTGAGTGTTTACCAGACCAAGCAGACATGTGGAAGCAATAAAGAAATCAAAGAATTTTTGACCCAACTTCTCTCATCCTTGAAAGGAACATTTGGAAAATCTGATCCCAAGGAATAATTTCATATTTTCAGTGAGCATCCCTTTAGAGCAAATTTTTAGGACTCACTTTTAGTATGGACCCATGTGACAGCCAAGGGATACCTATACCTCTTCCTGGAGTAATATTGTTACATGCATTCAGTAAAATACTTAAAATTACATTTGCAAAAGAATAATTACTATATAAAAACACAGTTTGTGGTGGCTTTTAAAGCTTCATGGTTAAATGTCTTGATTAATACATTAAATAGCAAGAACCATCTGCAAATCTAGTACCTACCATATCTATTATATTTTGAAGTTGTGATGAGCATCAGGGATAGTTTCAAGATATCTACAACAACCGTGACATGATTGAAAAATATTTTTAAAAATTTTTCTTGGTAACAGATTCATAGGAACTGTTAGGTTTTCAGCACAGTAAGAAATAAGATATAAAATAAAAATAGCCTTTATTCCAAGGACATGGAGAGAAGCCCATGACCATAGGCAGCCTGGCCTCTGACCAGAACATGGAGTATGGTATATATATATATATATATATATATATATATATATATATATATAAAACCTCTGACTAGGGTGGTACTTAGAGGGGGCATTGATGATGTGTGAGGAGCTGATTGGAATTTTCTGCACATGCAAACAGGAAGAGGAGTTGCAATTAAGGCTGAGAAAGAAGCAGAAAGTGGTAGGTATTCCCTCTTTGACCTTCCGCCTTGTTAGGCCACTGCCATAACCGTACAGTAATTTATACTAGGGCAAGAGCCTTTCATTCTCGTCTTTGTATTGTTAGGAAAAAGGGCAAAGTCTCTCTCTTACTACTTACTGCTGAAAGGGGGTGCCATATCGGGGTTTAGGATGATAGTTGATGCCCATGTAGAAGTTGGTACCACGTGTTTCAGCCAGAACAACTTCATCATTGGTGAATGCCCACATCTTAGACCAGAAAAAGAAAGAGACGAGGTGCTACGAGTAGGATAAAGACCCAGGGGAGATATAAGGAAAGATGCCTTTAATTTAAATATGCTGTTTCATCAGTACCACGGTGAGGTAGAATTCTGAAAAATAAGTGTGGAGTTAGGAGGAGTGAAGTTATGAGAGGTATTTATTTTTCCCATCTTAAAGAGTAAAAGTAAGTGGGTAGGGCTTGTCTCTGACCCAGGAGTTCAGCTGGAAAGAATAAGAAGCATGAGAAATATAAAGCCTGATGATTGATCATATTTGGGAAATTACAGAGTAGGGGGTGGGGAGGGCTTGGCTGTGTCACCATAAGGGAGATGAAAGCCATTTCCCTCTCTCACATTTAACTAAACAGCTGAGGGTAGAGAGAACTAAGACAGTTGTCACGTAGAATAACATGAAGACGATCTTACATATGATGTGAGAGTCTTTAGGAAAGACTGTCAAAGAATCCTGCTGTAAAGAAGATAATTAATAGAATGTAAGGAATTAGGAGCCAAATTGGATAACGAAACATGACTTAGCCTGAGAGTTGTGGCTGTGAAGCCTTGGTGAGACGGAGACGAGTGGGAGATAGAAGATGAGATGACCACTATGGGTAGATTTAGAGTTGGGAGGACACCGCTTAGCTTGAGTGATGTGAAACCAGGATAGAAGTCCAGCAACTTTGACCGCTCTTGGGGTTGCCAAGAAGACCAGGAAGGGGCCACTCCACCTTGGTTGTAGTCCTTGGGATGATTTCCTGTAACAGGACTTTAGTAACTATATCAGCAGTCTCCCCATTTGTTAGAAAGGCTGTTACCTACCCTGAAAAAGTACAAACAAAGGTGAGAAGATATTTGAGAGTTTTTTGACAGGGCATGTGTGTAAAATCTGCCTGTAAGTCCTGAACAGGAGTGTGTCCGTGAAACTGATGAATAGGAAAGGAAGGGGGTGGTATGTATCCCTGAGGAGAGGTTTTACTATAGAAATGACAGGTCTAAGTTGTTGAGGCCTCAGAGTGTCTGCATCAGTCTACATAAACACAAAGGAATCCTGCCAATTAAGGCATAGGGGGTGGTAAAAAAAAAAGGCATTTTTAAGATCTACAACTGTAAAGTGCGTGGTGGAGGGAGGGATATGAGAGAGCATGGTATAAGGTTTGGCACCACTTGGTGGATTGGGGTAACGGCATTACTGATTACCCTAAGGTCTTGCACAAGAAGATAAGACCCATCAGGCATGAGTACCGGGAGAATGGGAGTATTATAGGGTGAATAGGTAGGTTTAAGAAAACCATTGTCTAAAAGACACTTAATTATATGTTTAAGTCCCTGTATATGTTTGGGAGCTATGGGATACTGGGGAATGCAAGGAAAAATTGAAGGATCACTGAGACAAATTAAAATAAGCATGGCATGGGTAGCGTGGGTGGGATTGGAGGTGTCTCAAACTATGGGATCAACCAGAGAAGAAGATCTCTACCTAAAAGGGGTGTGGGGCATATTGGAATTATTAGGAAGCTATAGGTAAGGAAAAGAATCTGGAACCTTCATGGAATAGGCCCTGTCTGCAGAGGCTGCATAGGTTGGCCGTCAACACCCACTATAGAGACTGAAAACTTAATATAACAGCCTGAAAACTAAGGAAGAACACTATATATGGCCTCTATGTCCACAAGTACAGAGAATGTCTTACCTGAGACCTCCAGTGGGACATGGGCTCTGAGAAGTATACCTTAATGGGGGGCTGTGGGCCCCGAGCCCCATCAGTCTTCAGCAGCAGGTCCAAATATATCAGTCAGCGATGAATCTGGTGGTGATGAGATCTCCTGTGAGGGCAAGGAGTTACAGGACAGCTTACCTGCTCTCTGGTGGCTAGGACAGTTGCTCTTCCAATGGCCCTTGAGATTGCAATAGGGTCAAGGCCCCAGAGGAACACTAGAGTTGGGGCATTCTCTTGCAAAATGTCCTTTTTGTTGCACTTGAAGCATGGTCTGGGAGGGGCTCGGGCAGCTCCGCCTTGTCTTGGTTTACCTGTCTCAGAGCTCCAAGCATCACTGCTAAAAGATCAGATTGTTATTTTTCTTTTGATTTTTATCTCTGTTGTTGAAAACACAAAAAGCCATATTAAGAAGGTCTCCCTGTGGGGTATGAGGGCCAAGTGTAGCCTTCTGTCTTGGGATCTTGCCCACAGAGGAAGGTATCTGTCTCCTCCACAGTCATAAGACATCTGGTTTTTATCTTGGGTAGATGTACAGCTTTAAGTCTAAAGGAGACAAAGGCAAGCAATCAATTAAGTATGCAGGAGTCAAATAACAGAATCAACAGAGCATTTATGAGTATAATTTTAGTAATGGCTTCCCATAAGGAGGATAAGGTCCAGGGAATTTTAGAAATTGACATGTCATTTACTTGTCATATCCACATTTAAGTTTTACAATTGTGTAAGAACCTGCTGTGCTGTTAGAATGTCTAATGCCATCTGATTTTTGGAGGATGGCCTGTTTTATTAATTTTACCTTTTTATTTAGGAGAGAGATCAGCGGTGTCATTTAAGACCAGTTGAGTATAGTTAGTTATGGCCCCAATATGCATCATATAACTTTTTTCTGGAAAAGATCTGGTAGATCCCAACAAAGGAATCCAAAAGGAATTTATAATTATCTCTTAATTTTAGTTTTTGAACATCCAGAAGATTGATAACAGTACAGTGCAGTAGAGGCAGTAAGTTTAACATAGAACATTATTTTTTATTAACCATGCGTGTTTTAACATTTGAGCACTGAAGAAATTTATGACATTGTTTGGACTGCTCACTATTTAATCATCTCTAAGTATAACATATATATTACATAAATTTTTGTTTAAAAATTATTATTTGACTGGTGACCTCATTTTGGTCTGGCCTGAATCTCTTGGCTGGAGCACAAGGAAAAAGCAGATGTCTGGATCTGAAAGAAAATATTTGTCATCATAAACAATCTCAATTTTACATTTGAAGGCATGAATATACAATCAGATCAGCAATGATGAATTGTCTCAGCCATATGAACTTTAGTTGGGGTGTCTCCCATAAGGCTATGGAGATTTCTGGGGCCTCCGATTAATGAACAAGAGCTGGTTAAAATTACTAGGTGGTCACTTTCTTAAGTCCTGTCCAATGTCTCCTCAACCCAAGGGATTTTGTTTAACCAGTTTTAACATTTTAATCAGCTGGTAACCAAGGTGGAAGCATGATTTTTAAATGTATAACCCAAATAAACCTTGATTAAATGATCTGAAAATGTAAAAGAGGAGGAAAAAATTTTTGAGCTCAAATAAAAGGAACAGCTGTTTACAGAGCAGGCAAATGGACAGACATGGACAGATGATCTGTACAGCATAAACAGACTGGACAAACAGACAACAGATATATAGACTGACAATCATCTTACAAATTTAGAATGCACTCAAATATACTTCGCCAATTTGAGCTATAACAAATAGCAGTGTGAACCTTTTTGTAGTGTGAACCTTTTTGTAGATTAATTAATAGAGATATCTTGAAATAAGAATGGCTGAAAAGGAACCTAGTTTATGTTTTGACAGTCCTTTATGCGAGCTGCAGCAAGATGGCTGCTGAGAACCATGTGGCTTGCTAGAATGCTGGAACACAGGAGACCGAGTAAACTGTGGGATTTGGTCTAGGAGATATGTGGGAGAGTTCCTGGTGGAGCAGAGCAAGCCAGAAGTATTTGGGCTGTTATATAAGACAGTGAGAGAAAAACACGTCCTTGGAGCAAAAAAAGGCCTAAAAATGATGGGTTTTTGCCAACTTGCCGCCATTGTGAGAAACGCATAAATAAAAGATAAGCTTTTTGGTTTTTATAGCCTTTTCGAGGCCAAGAGCACCAAGGTTATGAACCAGGCACCTCAGAGGTGTGTTTTTCAGGGGACAGGAAATAATACCCCTATGACCAAATTATAAGTGAGCTGAGAGAACAACTTCACCTCAGGACGTAAGAGCTTTCGCTCTCCCCCAAGGAACATGGAAGCTGGATCACATCTATCAAAAAGTCACCACTGTTTTGAAAGTGTGACATGGAAAGTCCCAACACCCATTCTCCCGGCTGTCACCAGAAGAGTTCAGGGCAGGGTCTGAGGGCACAAAAATAACAATTTTGCCTCAGGCCGTGTGGTCTAAGGATCGTGAAAACTGCCATCTCTGTCCAAAGGACAGCAAGGATAGGTTTTCTGACCATAAGTTTGCAGATTTTAGAAACAGAAAACGCCACGTGGAAGCTCACCTTTGACGAGTGAGGAAGGTCGCTGTTGCATGTGGGTTAGCTGCGGCAAGTAAACAGTCCCGGAGGAAAAAACCAGTGGTTCATAGGCAGGGTTAGCCAACTGGAACTAACATACTCTGCCATCCGAGTCACACGGCACCATTATGGTAGGTTTTCAGTGCAATAAGAAAGAAGGTATAAAATAAAGATGGCCTTTATTCCAAGGACGTGGAGAGAAGTCCACCACTATAGACAGCCTGGCATTCTCCGACCAGAACGCGGGGTATGGGATATACATATAACCTCTGACCGAGGTGGCGCTTACGGTGGGCATGACGTGGAGGAGCTGATTGGAATTTTCTTCGCAGGCAAACAGGAAGGGGAGTTGCAATTAGGGCTGAGGAAGAAGCAGGAAGTGGTTAGGTGTTCTGGCTTTGGCCTTCTGCCTCGTTAGGCCATCGCCATAACCATACAGTAATTTATACTAGGGCAAGAACCTTTCAGGAACCACTACTGATTGTTATGGTTTAGAACCTAAATTAATAGTTGCAGGAAATGTCAAAGGCTTTTGAAATAAAAAAGAAGAGCAATTTATTTCTTCCTCTCAGCACTTTGACTTCCTGAATTCTATCCCAGAGGTAGACAACAAAACAAAACAACAACAAATCTCCTGTTTCACAGGGGCCTGAAATGAAAACCCTGACTTCATTTTTACTGTTCATACAGAGAAGATCCTGAGGACACCCATCCCTCCACAGAGAGGCCAGGGGCTGCTTGTCTTCCCCTCAGAAGATGTAAGAAAGGAGAGGAGACCAACTCTTCTGTTGTTTCTTTAAGATACTTCACTGCAGGCTCATTCCCAACACCTTCCTTTCCTTAATTCTTTATAAAGACGACAGAGTTTTAAAAAGATGTTACCCAGAGGCAGCGCAGAAATATGAAAGCCCAAGCTCCTCCTCTTGCACGATCTCAGTAATTCCCTTAACCCTGATCTCCCTCTTACTCACTGTAAAGCAGGCATGATCATCCCTAGCTCCAGGGTGACAGTGATGTTTAAGTGCAATTATCTGTATGCTACGCAGGGCTGTGTAAACAGTACTAAAGTCCACTATTCATAGAAGACTGGGTCTCTCCTGTTTCTTTTTCTCACTCTTTCATAAGACTGTTGGGACAGGGGAAGGCAAAGTGGATGACACGGTATTGAGGCAGAAGTGCCTGGGACCGGGGACCATGCAGGACCTGAGGACCCGCCCGTGGAGGACCTCAGAGCTTCCCTACCTGCTCTGTACCTGTATGAAACCACCCTCTGCCACTGGCTCCTACAAGTACAACAAAAGTTCCCCGAGGGTGCCTCCACCATCAAAATATTCATTCATCCACCCACAGAAAGCTGAGAAAGCATATTAGAAATGACTTTGCAGTAGCCAATCAGTCGAAATTATAGCGGCATCAGGGACTATAGTGAAATTTCTGTGTCAAAATAAATATTTAAACCTGCAAATACTTGTAAACATAATTGCTCAGTCCCAGTGAACATTTCTTATTCTTCTGCCTCTACTCTGCAAACTCTTCCAAAAATTGAAACAATAGACTTATTATATACATTTTTTTTAGAATACGCACTGCAGTATTTTTGGATGAAGTGACATGAAATATGGGAGAAATGAATCCGGTGATGTGTTAGCATTTGTTAAAACTGCCTGATGGATACATAGGGTTTTACCACATTATTCTTTCTGACTTTGTGTATAACTAAATATTCCCACTATAAAAATATTTAACTTTTACATGTCCAGAATAAAGGCAAAGGTTTTCCATATTCATGCTAAATAAGTGAAAATAAAATGAAATGGCTACCCTAGTGTGTGCTCATATCCTTGTAGCAATATTGATGCAGTCATATAAAAGATGTTAGCAAACACCTTGTTAGGAAAACAGAGAAAACATACATTTTTGATGTATCTCCACAGATAATATCCTTTCTTCAGCTAGATCGATTAATGATTGCCAGTGAAGATTACTCCATTTACATCTGTTCAAGTATTTGTTGTCCTTTCACAATAAGCAGCTAGAATCCCTGGGCTATTTTATTTTGAAAATTCACATGTGTGATTAACCAGATAATAAATTCAAGGGTCCTATGAATAACATATATAGTATATATAAATAGTATAGTGTAGAATTAAAATTCATAATGAAGACATTATTGTTTATTATTTATTGAGTGCTTTAGAAGTCATCATATCTTCAATGAGTAAAACACACACAGCAGCCTTACTTCTCTATCAACAGCAAGTTACACGTGAGCCACACTTTAAGATAATATATCTTTATGTAAATAATTCACCACTTTATCTTACAGGCAGCCAATAAGCTCCTATGAAAAGGATTGTCTCAGCATGAAACTAGTGATTACAGTTTATTAAGGCAGCAGCATAAAATGGTGGTAACTATTTACTTACCATTTTAAAGATGAAATTTGAAGACATTTAAAAATGCTCCACTTGTAATTTTTCCCACTTTTCCTTTCCTCAGCATCATTGAAATTGTAATACTAAGACAAATATATTCAAGAATTATGGCTAAAATCAAGGGAAAGAAAGTGCTTAAAAGGGAAGAACAGCTGGGATGGGGAAAGTAGAAATGGAAAAGAGGAAAAGATTATTTGTATGTTGGTAAGCACATATAAGTGTATGTACATATATGTATGCAAGATAGATAACTATCCTACCAATCTCTGTTAGTTCATCAAAAAGAACAGTTTGAGCTATCATTGTTAAACTGATTATTATTGTGCCTCCATCTTGTAACCTGAACAACTACTTCTAAGATAACAATATGCAATATATTAACTAGTATTAGTTTAAAAAAAATTCTTCAGGCTGTTATTCATTTTTAGAAGATATTTATTACTTCTACCACTTTGTAGCATAGCTTTATGAATTCTTATCTCTGTGACTATGCATTTAAAACTTCATTTCATATTTCCAAGGAAACTTATCTTAATATATTGTTGTACAATATGCTAAATACAAAACAAAAATGAGTATTTTGCAACTCGCCTCCTGTTCAGCATCCCACCTTTTGATTTTATGTATCAATAGTTACTTTTGTGGTCTCCAAAGCCCTTCTAGATTTTTAACCAAAAAGTAGAGACAAGAACTACATGATTACTATATGAAGGGGCCAGAACTGAGCTATTTCACTTGATTGTCAAAACAATATTATGATAAAAACAGAAAAAGTATTACTATTACTATTTTTACTATTGCTGCTGCTACTACTACTACTACTACTATTTTATAGTTAGGAAAACTAAGACTTGAAGAGGTCACATGGTTTGACCAAGACCACAGAGAAAGAGTGGCAAGACTAAAAACAAACCCAGTTCTCTTGGATCCCAGTGTTTTTCTCCTACCTGACACACCACACAGTTTCTAGGATAATTGCAACTGACAATCGATCTTAAATCACGTGTTCACCTTTGGAAAACATTTTTCTCTGTGGATCTCCAGCTGCCTGGCACCAGTCCTCTCTCCAGACTCTTAGCATCATGACTCACAGTGTGGAGGGAGGGAGGGGGTGGCAGCTTGGCCACCTGCCATGAAAAAAACTAGATTTCTTCCTCTGGGCAGCAGGTTCCCCGACTCCAGTTTATCAGGCATTCTAAAAACACAGAGAAAATAAAATCCACCTCCGAAGTGGGTAGAAAAACATAAACACCAAAGTCAGTGTTTTGTATTTCAAAAGAAAACATTGTTCTATTGGTAATTAGTTGTTATTCTTAGTAAAAGAAAATAAAATTTCAACTCTGAGTACCAAAACTATAGCCTCATCCAACAGGGACAGCAGTGCAGAAGCAAGCAGAAAGTCTGTAGTTCCTATATGACTAGGTAATGCTTAAATAAATAACTGGTTCCCATCATACAACTCAGTGTTTAGCCAAGTCCAAACATACTGCTGCCAACATTTTAAAGTCAACACTGATATCTAAAACAAACACAGGCTGACTAACACACACTGGTACCTTAATAAAAATACATTGTGAAATAGCTCCTTGCCAGTAGAAGTTCTTCGAGTCTTTCAGAAAAATGTTAGCTCTCTAGATAGTTCTTATTCATTGAATCACTTTCTTATTGGTTTGTTTTTGAGCACTGACTCTTAAGAACAGGAAGGATCTGAAAATTTACCTTACTTTAAAACTAAGTCAACCTTGCAGAGTTTCACATGAGCTGGCACAAGTCATGAAATTCTTGGGTCAAAGACAAAGGACTTTATCACAGACAGTAGCATCGATAGTGTCAGCATCTGAGAGGGACTCAGGGAAGCCAAGTTTGTTGCACGGCACAGTAAGCATGCTTGCTCTTTGCTCTTAAGAGATACTTTTTGACTCTTCCAAGATAATTTACTTTACAAACATCTTTTTTAAAGGCCTGTAACAAGCTGGGTGTTGAGGTGTACATCTGTAATCCCAGCACTTGTGGGGTGAGGCAGGTGGATTGCCATGAGTTTCAGGCCAGCCTTGGCTACATAAGCAAATTCAAGACAAGCCTGCATTACACTGCAAGACCCTGTCTCAAAAAAAAAAAAAAAGTCTGGAACAAAGGCAGTCCATACTGTCATAAGACAAGTAGAAATGTGAGCAATCTATGAAATGTGTTCCTTACTTACTCTTTACCAGATGGTATGATTGATGCTAAAGATATACATATAGAGAATAAAAGAAAGAACATAATATCTACTTCTTGATAATTCTGATAGTGCTAATAAATTCAGCCATGACAATCATCTCACACATGTTGCCTATAGAAACTGTGGGCAGCTCAGTTTCTTCAGTATTCTTCCTTGATTCTTATAATAAAGGCAACTGAGGAACGTTTCACCAGGCGGAACTCTTGCCCTTCCGTTGCTAACTTGTTTGCTCATGAAATGTTAAAGTGTTAATCACCAGAGAAACAGGGCTAACACATTGCCCTTGCAGCAGAGTGCAGTATTTCCACATTTCCAAAGCTTCCAGTCTGTGGCATAATGATCCAAATGACATAAAAGTAAAGGTCATGACAAAGGAAGTAGAGAGCAGTGTATAAAAAAGAAGTGAATGCAAAGAGAAACATTATTATGAATAAAACTTCTCTTTATTGTACTATGGGCAGGTCTTTTAAAAGAAGTTTTAGAATTAAGCCACACCAAAATTCAGGGCAAAATAGCTATGTCACACATAAAAAAGTATTCAAAAATGATTTCAGTCATATTTCTAGCATTCAAAGTTATATTTGTTTGATGCTTAGAGTGGCATTTTTGCTGAGTGCAAAAAAAAAAGTGAAACAAAATATCAGAAGGCATAGGATGAATATGCTTTTGTTTATGTAGACCTTTATAATCTTTAAAGCCCTTCTAGATTCATGAAAAAAAAAACCCTTTAAGATTTCTGCATTAATCAGCAAATGAATCCATCACAAATGCCTTTAAAATATAAGCTAGAAGCGAGGTTTTCTATGGGGACTCAAACATTATCACTAGAATGCATCACAGAGATTTTTTTAATTTTACTGGAAATGTATGGACCGAGTCTCTAAAAAAAAGACATAGACACTGTCTCCAAATCATTTCAACTTCAGTTGACTATTTGTAAGGTTGCCTTTCTTCCTATTCTAATCTAACACCCTTTATTTCTACTTTATTTTCAGTAATAGTAATTTGACTTCCTGGCAGCCTTTCTCTTAAGTCAGTGAAAATTCTGACTTGAGTGCATGAGTATTTCAGCCTCCTTAACAGCTCACTCTTTTCCCCTTTGAATTAATCGGCAAGCTGGCTCATCAGTAGGGCTCTCAGAGAATCAGTTAATATAAGCCATTTCCACCAGAGCATGATTTCCCCTGAGCAACAAGTAAATAATTAGTGGATATTCTGAAAATGCAAAACACTATCAAGAAATGCTATGTCCCCCAGTAGTTTTCTCCTGGGGTCCCACTGCTGCATAAAAGTATTTTGAATACCCAAATGATTTACCACCAAGCTTATTTCCCTTTAAAATTTTTCAATGTCATAATGACTTGTTTTTTTCCTTTTACTCTGGATTTCCCATTTTAAAAAAATTAAGAATCTCTTAAATATCTATCTATCTATAGCCAAGTACACAAAAGAATTTCATTCGAGTCCTATATATGAACGAATTTTGGGGCCATCTACGACTTCCAGATTGTTTTAGTGTATAGTCCAGTCTGCGGTTCTGAAACAATACTTGACTCTCTTTGCCCCATATCTGTGCAAGTTAGAAACATTTTTAAAAGATTGTTTGGGCCGGGGGTTCAGCTCAGTGGCGTAAGTGCCTGCTTGGCATACGCTAGGTCCTGAGTTTGACCCCCGGCAAAAAAAAAAAAAAAAAAAGATTGTACTAAACATGGATACTTTTGATATCTTCTCCTTGTCATTATTCCCTAAGAAACACAATTTAACAACTATGTACAGACCATGTACATTGAATTGGGTATTATAAGTAGTCTAGAGATGATTTAAAGTATACGAAATGATGTGAGAACATTACATGCAAATACTATACCATTTTATATAAGTGATCGGAAGGGGCCCTAAAACTTATTTCCTGTGAGTCTGAGGAACAGCCATGAAAACACACACACACACACACACACACACACACACACACACACACGGTCCCTGACTTAACACTCAAATGATGCTTCAACTTACAATTTTCTATCTTTACAGTGGTAAAAGGAACTATGTTGATATCACACTTGTTGACTCTGGGAAGAAAATTGAAAATGAGAAAACATGAGTGGGAGGGATATTTATACTCTCTCATTTACATGGCTTCTTGTCCTGGTCCCATATTTATGTGTATTTTAAAATCAAGAAAATGAACTAAATTTGTCAACTTTAATTTTTTTTCTATCCTTCTCCCTTTTCTTCACTATTCTTGAGGTTCACTACCTGACAAATTCGTTGTTGCAGAATAACTTTCAAAAATTTTCAATGGGAGCCGCGGCCACCCCAGGGAGGGGAAACAAGAAGCAAGAGCGTTTCCTGAGATCCGCGCCATGTTGGAACTTAGGGCACTTAGCCAACCAGTAACCAGCCTGCTGCCTACCGGGGCACGGGTTTAGAATCAAACATACCACATCCCCCCCCCCCCGTTAACAATTGGGATCCAGGGATCTGGGTATCTCTTAGGAGGTGACCATATTTGGTACAGCAAGTCGGGGGAGTTTGCTTCTACTATCTCTGAAGGCAGATATTTTTATCGCCGTTTTGCTTTGTCCTGATTAATGGTGTTGCTCTATTCAATACTGTGTGTTGATGTGTTCTATAATGTTGTGTATTTCTTTGATTTTGCTGTACCTAGTAGAAGAACAACTATTGTGAAGACAACGAGATATACAATGTTGCCTGTTACTGTTGTCTTGGTGACCTGCTTTGATGTTCTGTGCCAATTTCACTATACTGTCTCAATTGACTTTATTCCATCTTTTTTTTCTGTTTGCAGCCTCACTGTGTGTTCACTTTGTATGCCTTAATGTTGTAACATGAACAGCTATTTCTGGGAGGACAGTATGTGGTTTGTCAACTAGTGATTTATGGGTTTTTTTAGTTTTTGTATTGTTTCTACCCTTTTTTCTGTATTGCTTTTTTTCTCTTTAAATAAAATTTAAAAAAAAAACTTTCAATGGGAAGCACCCTGATCTCTATCAATGGGTAAAAAAATAAGCAAATCATGGTATATGTGAAGGAATGGAGTGCTGATAGATATTATGTATATGAACCTCAAAAATAGGCCTAGTAAATATGGGGAAAGAAAACAGAAAGAAAAGAAGGAGGCTGTAAAGGAGGCAAGCAGAAAAATCTTCCTTCCTTAGTATTCAGAAAAAATCATTAAATCATTATATTTATCATCCCTGGAAGAATCCATATCTTCTGACTATTTTCCATAAATGGAATTTCCATAGACACGGAAAGCAGATTAATGGCTGCCAGAAGTAAGGGTGGGAAGAAGGGGGAGTGAGTCCTTACTGGATATGGATTTCTTCTGGGGATGAGGAAAATGTTTTATGACTAGATACTGATAGCTGTTTCACAACCTAGCAAATGCACTAAATTCCATGGAGTGTTCACTTCCAAATGGTTAATTTTATGTTGTGTAAATTTCACACTAATGCAAAAATGAATGTTTTTAAATCACAAAATGAATGAATCAGTGCCCAGATGTGATTTAGAGACTTAGATTTATCAAGTTTAGTTAATTGCCTTATTTTAAAATACACATAAATATGGGACAAGAAAAGAAAAGAAAAGAAGGAGGCTGTAAAAGAGGCAAACAGAAAAATCTTGCCTCAGTATTCAGAGAAAATCATCATTAGTGTTTTGGGTTTTTATTTTGGTGTATTAGTATTACTTTACTATTTTCTAGACTTAAAATGAGTCTAACCCTTCAGTCTGTTTTATTCTGCACAAATATGTTTTCTTTAGAAATTTAAAGTAATATTATATTGTACATACACCTACATCTGCTTTTTCACTTAATTTTTCATATTGTTAAATATTCTTCTACAAGAGGATATTTTTTAGTGTGAAGCATGCATTTATTATTGAGAGGCAAAATCGTAACAACTGTAGAAACGAGAGCTGGGCATGGTGGCTCACGCCTGTAACCCCAGCACTCCAGGGGCTGAGGCAGGAGGATTGTCATGAGTTCGAGGCCGTACCCAGTATGTTTAAGTGCAGCCTGAGCTACACAGAAAGACCCTATTGCAAAAACAAACAAACAAAACTGTAGAAATGAGAATGCTTTGTTTGTGGCAAATTTAGCCACAAATTTGTGGCAAATTTAGCCACAACTTTCCTTTACTGTGGGGCATACTCTGTATAAAGTTAGCACAGGTCTCCCTACTTTGCCACAACTAAGACACCTCTCTTAGTCAAAATCATACATGAAGGATTTTATTTACAAAGTCTCTTCGTTACCAATGGGTACCTTAAAAATGTTCCTCAACCTATTTTCTTATAATTATGACACTAAGTGCAACCAAAATCTAAATAGCAGAATTTAACAACACATTAAAGAGATAATCTTTTAAAATTTTTAATCTATTTTAACTGATACATCAAACAAAAAGTGTACATTTTGGTTTGGTTTTATGACAAAGTCCTTCTGGTCTTTTTCTTTTTTTTTTTATTGGTACTGGGGGTTGAACTCACGATTGCATGCTTGTAAGGCAGGTGCTTATGCTGCTGAGCTAAATCCCCAGCCCCTAAAGTTACTCTGGTCTTTAACTCATTATTTAGCCCAGCCTGGCCTCGAACTTGTGGCAATCCTCCTGTCTCAGCCTCCCAAGTGCTGGGACTGCAGGCCTATACCACCATGCCCAGCTAAAAAACTGTACGTATTAATGGGGTACTATGTTCTGCTCTGATGCATGCATACATTGTATAATCCTTAAATCAGTTTACGCATAATTATGTCCTCAAGCATTCATCATTTCTTGGAAACTTTCAAAGTCCTTTTCCTTAGACTTGCGGTTATTTTACAAATGCCATGATATGAGGAAATGTCCATCTTATTTTACAGAAGTTATTACAAGGTGTGAGGAAACTCATCCTGAAACCAGACCATTAGCACAGCAGAAATCCAGAGAGAAAATGGAACATGCTCATCAAATAATGTAAATAAAGTTACTGGTGGTTTGATAGCTTATTAAAACAACAAATTCTTGCATTTATGTAAGCCATTTCAGCTATCTGTCCTAAACCCACAACTTCACTGAAAGCCACGTGTTTGAATGCAAAGCTGAAAAGAGTTTTATAGGCTTAAATGCCCAGTGTCCCACAGAGTCTGTGTCCTCAGGGCTCAAGTGATCCTGCGGTCCATCCAGGAGGTGGGAGCTGAGCAGATCAGCTCCTGTCCTAGAGTTACAGACTTGGAGAGTCTGGGAAGTGACTGCAATGAGAACAGTGGTGCATTTGGGGCTGACTTGCTACATGTTTAATAGAAATGATTGTGAAAACATTTATTTTTAGAATGCTTGATATTATCATCAACATTTCCATGCATATGAAGTATAACTGGAAGAAAAAGTGAATATTTGCATTCAAAAGTTTATTATGGGAAAAGACACATTGCCATTCAACTCCCTTATCCCACCCTTCTCTCCACTTTCTGAAGCAGTTCTGGAAGTCCTCTTTGTTGTGAGTCTTTAGTCAGCTGTGCTGACTGCCTCAGTATCCTGAATGAACTCTCAATGTTAATCTCTTCGCCATTTTGACTTTGGGGGAGTAGCACAGAGTCAGACCCAGTGAACAAGGTGGAAGAGGACACACCGCAATGCTTTTTCAGCCCGTCTTTCCATTGCAGGTCACTCGGCAGCAGCATTCAGTGTATTTTTAATCACATCTTATGAAGACCTGAACGAGGACTTCCAGAAAGTGGCAAGAATGCTGAGACAAGTGTGTTTGAAGTGTGGGGGAGGATCCAAGGGAGATTAACGGCAGTGTGCCTTTTACTGTAATACATTTTAAAAATCTAAACATCTATCACATACTTCAGTCAAACCTCATATTAAATATGACACAACTGTTTTCAAATCTTTTGAAATGCATTTTATATCTTAAAAAACATTACTATGTGCTACTCGGTCATTCAGTAAGTACTTTTACAGTGATTTGTGCCGCATACCCTTCTCAGCTGTGGGCATATGCAGACGAAAAAGGTAGACACAGCCCTTTTCTCATGGGACTGGCATTCTCACAGAAGGCATCGTCAATAAAATGAATAAACCAACAAATAAATAAAGTAGCAAGTGCTAGGTAAGAGATACATATGGACTGAGATTGAAAATCACAAGGGCGAAGTCTTGTAGGTAGTCAGCCAAGGCGGAACTCTTGAAGTTTGTAAGCTGAGAGCCGACCCACCCAGAGATGGAGCCAAGCTTGGGAGTGTGGGGGAAGGACATTCCACGCAGGCAGAGCAGTCTCAGGGCCTTGGGAGATGGAGGAGACTGGGCTATCTGATGACCCCAAAGAGTACACACACGTGCGGTGCGGTGGTGCAGAACTGGGGGAGCCCAAGCTGAAGGCGCAGCTGGAGCCCTGTTACACAAGGCCTTATCGCCGGGCCTTGGATTATTGTTTTTTTCGGGACGTAGGGCCAATCATAACATTTGTAATAAAGCTTTCCTAAAGATCTTATTCCAGAAGTTAAATAAACTCAGAACTAACGAACTGTTTTATTTTAATAATAAAATCACAAGATGTTTCTTCTAATGACAGGTCAGGAAACTTACAGTATCCTGTAGCTGAACCGGTCCAGGAAACACGGACTGGGGGCGGGTGATGGATATACCAGACCGCTCAGAAAAGTCCGGGTGTCACCTATATACCCCGCAACGTTTGCTGTGCAGCATTTATCCCAGATACTTCATTTTTTAATGAAAGTCTGTTTATCAGTAGTTGTGTTTAAACAAGCAGGAAGGGGTTAGGCAGGGCTGCTTTGCTCTCCCAACTTCTCTCCGGGTCATGGAGCAGCGCGCGACACACAGAGGTAATTGTGTTCACTTTATGGTAGAACCTGCGAGACACCAGCAATAACCCATCTCTCCTCTCTCAACTCTTTCTAGAGCAATGCAGCTAATCCTCTTTTTTCAGGAACCATGCAGGGCTGTCGCTGATAGAATGATAGCTAAGCTCTAAAGCTGGGTTGTCAAAACCCACAATTATGTGTGATAGTTCAAACAAATTTTTTTCTTTTTTATCAAAAATGAGATATTATAATACCCATTGATCATTTTCTGTTATTCGGTTCAGAAAGCCCTGGAATTCTTTCACTATATGCATGGCTTTGTACTATTGTGTTATGTTTGAAATTATTATATTTGAAACTATGCTTAACTATAGCAGAGTAAGAGATATGGCGTTAGATACTGTTGATGTCCAGTTGACTTAATGTAAAGTACTGTGTTGCCTATGTTGTCCTCTTCTGATCTGCTCTGTACTGCCCCCTTTTGTTTTATTCTCTTTTAAATTAAAAAAAAAACCCACAATTACTTTACATATAGGCAGGTGCAATAATTGAACTATGCAATGATACTGACATTAAAGAAAGAAAATATTACACTTAGAAACAGCAATACGTGAATGCACTGTTTACTGTCTGCCACTAATTAGAATTAGAAACATTTGAGTCTTTCAAAAACAAACATGTAACTCAGCCTTACTGTCTTAAAGTGGCACTGGATTTTGGTTTCATTTTATTCAAAATCAACTTGAAATTATTAAAGGATTCAATGCGTAGAGTACTCCCAAAACTCCAGCTTTTTAAATTTAGTCATTGAAATTATTGAAAATAAAGCTTGCAATGAAAAAGGTACAGGAATCACAGCATACCAAAGCAAGGAACTAAACAAAATAAAGAATGAGAATTTAAATGGCTTATCAGATTTAATTTTAAAAGTCCAGGGTTGTGCTTTGTACTATATGAAGAAATGTTTGGCAGACTTATTTTTAATTGCATAAATTAATACTAAAATAGTATTGAAAACACCTGTATTTTTGTGGCATCTATAATTTGTAGCATGTATTGCTAAATACCAAAAAACTCATAGAAAAAATTTATTTTTTTCCTTTTAAAAATGTTTGCTCAACAAAAGTACAAAATTGTCAAACAAAAGAGGCACAAAAGACAATACCTATGAAAATATTTGAATTTAAATATTTACACATGTTAATGAAAAATAATTAAAATTAGATTTTAAAGTCTTTTCTAATTAGAATTTTTCCTAAGCATCCCAGGTATTATGTATATTTTAAAATTTCTAGTTTTAAATTTAAAACAGAGGCTAAGAACTTCAAAGTGTTTAACAATAAACAGTGAATTTGAAGATAGTCCCAGGTAATTTTATTTAAAATAAAATAAAACTAAACCAGAAGACTTTATTGAAAAAAAATATAATCTTCAGGAAAAAAGATCTATGGTATAGTATGAGGGAAAAAGAGTATCTAAGAAATATGTTAAGGCATATTATTGTGCACCAAAATAATTATTTTTTTAATCTTCAAAGAATCAATATGAAGTTTTTGTCTTTTGTATTTTATAGAAAAAGATAAAACAAAATTTCATAACAAAATAATAGGACAATAATAGTCAATGCACTACATGTTGTTATCATTAAAGCAGTTGCTTGGGGTACAAGATACAGGCATAAAAATTTCTCCAATCAATATTAGCTCAAACATTTCCTTTTAATGAACTAAGACACACTAACAGTATAACTGGGCTGTATTATTTTGTTTTTCCCTACTGTCCTTTCCTCTTTTACTCATCCTCATTCTTTTTTCCTTTCAAAAAATGTCTTCCAATTTCACAGTATCTTTGTACATTTTAGATCTTATTTACTTTTTCAGCTTCTCACACCAGGGAGACAATATGATGCTTACATATGCGAGTCTAATTTATTTCACTTATTAGTTTGGTTTCAAGTTGCATGCATGTACCTATAAATGTCCTGATTTTATCCTTCTTTATGACTGAGTGGTACCCCTATTGTAAAAATACCACATTTTTTTACTCATTCCTCAATTGATGGGCATTTGGGTTGTTTCCAAGATTTAACTATTACATGTTGTGCAGCTATTAAAATGGGTGCACATTTATCACTGTGGCATGATGTTTTTAATTCTTCTGAGGAAATACCTAGAAGAGGAATAGCTGGCTGGAATGGGCCCTCTAATTCTAACTTTTTGAGGAATCTTCACACTGATTTCCACAGTGGTTGTACCAGTCTACACTCCGACCAACAGTGGAGAATTGTTCCTTTTTCCCCACAGCCTCTCCTGCGTTTATTATTGGTTGATTTTTTTGATAATAGCCATTTTTTCTTGGGTGAGATGGAATCTCAGAGTTGTTTTAATTTGCATCTCTTGAATGAACAGCGTGGTTAAACATTTTTTCATATATTTATTTGATGTTTCTATTTCTTCATTTGAGAAGTCTGTGTTCATCTCAGATACTCATTTTTGGATTCCATCTTTGAACTTGGGAGTTCTGATTTTTTTCAATTCTTTATATGTTCTAGATGTAAGTCCTTTGTCTGATGGACAATTGGCTAAAATTTTTCCCACTCTGTGGGTTGTCTTTTCACTCTGATGGTGATTTCTTTTGCTGTGCAAAATCTGTTTAGTAAGATGAGATCCCAGTTGTTGATACTTTGAAGTATTTCCCATGAACATTTTGCCTATGCCTCTAACTATGTCTTCAAATTTTCTACCTACTTTGACTTCCAGTATACTTAGGGTTTCTGTTTTAATATTTAAAACTTTGATCCTTCATGATTTTAGTTTAGTGCATGGTGATAGCCATGGGCCTAGCTTTTGTCTTCAGCATGTAAAGACCCAGTTTTTCCAGCACCATTGATTAAAGAAGCTATCTTTCTTCCAGTGAACATGTTTGGCCTCTTTGTCAAAGATAAGGTGGCTGAGTGTGTTAGGAGTTGTTTCTGCATATCCTAATATGTTCCATTGATCATTGGGCCTGTTTTTTCATGTGTACCGTGCTGTTTTTATCACAATAGATTTTTAGTATAATTTTAAGTCTAGGATTGTGATGCCTCCTGCCTTGCCTTTGTTGCCCAGGATTTTCTTTGCTATTGTAGAACTCTTCTGGTTCCAAATGAATTTTACAAATGTTTTCTCTAGTTCTGTGAGGTATGCTAATGTATTTTGTTCAGGATTGCATTAAATCTGTATAACAATTTTGGCAGTATGGCCATTTTCATTGTGTTGGTTCTTCTTGTCCGTGAGCAAGGGATATCTTTCCATTTTCTGATCTCCTTTTCAATCTCCTTTTTCAGAGTACTATAATTTTCAATATATAGATCTTTTACTTCCTTCATTAGATTGACTCCTATGTATTTCGGTTTTTTGGGTGCTATTGTGAAGGGTGTAGTTTCCCTAGTTTCACTCTTAGTGAGTTGTTGTTTATGTAAAGGGATGCTATTATTTTTTTAAATGTTGACTTTGTATCTAGCTACACTGCTGAATTTGTTTATTAAATCTAGAAGTCTTTCAGAGGAGTTTTTGGGGTCTTCTATTTAGGGTATCATGTCATGTGTGAATAGTGATAATTTAACTTCTTCCTTTCCTATCCTTATTCCATTTATTTCTCTTTCTTGTCTAACTTTTCCAGAAATATATTGAATAGAAGTGGTGATAATGGACATCTTTGTTGTGTTTCTGATTTTAGAGTGAAAGATTTCAGCTTTTGTCCATTTACTATGATGTTGGCTGTTGCTTTGTCATTATATAGCTTTTATCAGATTGAGATAATAGCCATATATTCTGATTTTCTGCAGGGTTTTTATCATGAATGAGTCTTGGACTTTGTCAAAAACTTTTTCTGTATCTGTTGAGATGATCATGTGATTTTTGTCTTTGGCTCTGTTGATATGGTGTATTACATTTATGGATTTACAAATGTTAAACTATCCCTGAATCCCTGGGATGAATCCCACTTGGTCATGGTGTATAATCTTCTTGATGATTTGCTGCATTCTGTTTGCTAATATCTTACTGAGAAATTTTGTGTCTGTGTTCATTGGCAGGGAGATTGGCCTGCAGTGCTCTTCTTTGTTTAAATCTTTCTCAGGTTTTGGTATCAGGATAATACTTGCCTCCAAGAATGAGTTAAGGAGTATTGTTTCCCTTTTAATTTCCTTAAAGAATTTCATCAGCAGTGGCATCATATCTTCTCTAAATTTCTTATAGAATTCATCTATGAATCCATCAGGACCTGGGTTTTTTGTTGTTGTTTTGTAGGTAAGTTTTTAATTACATTTTCAATTTCACTTATTGATACTGTGTTGGGAGCCACTGAGCTAGTGATTGTTCACATGTGTGAAGCCAAAAGCACAAGTTCCTGAACAGAAGTGCCCCAAAGGCCCTGAGCACCTGAGGACATGAAATGCTGGAAGTGAACAGGTGTTCCGGCTCTGAGAACGTGGGAGAACATGGGGCGGAAGAAGCAAGCTAATTAAGCCAAGGGGTGTGGTGTGACAAGTGAATAAAGCATTGTAGTTCTTGAGCCCTCTCTTCCTCCCATCCAGAGAAAGGCTGCACCAGACCCAGTTTTCTGTCTCTATCTTTATTTTCTTCATCCTCTCATCATTCTTTCTACCAGGACCTTCGAGAGCTCTTGAGGACACTAACAATGTTGACTGTTCAGAATTTTTGTATCTTCTTAATTTAACTTTGGTAATTCATATGTATCTAGGAATTTGTCCACTTCTTCTGTGTTTTCCATCCTATGACAGTGAAGATTTTTGAAGTAGGTATTGATGATTTTCTGAATTTCCAAAGGATCTGTAGTGACTTAACACTTTTCCATTCCTCATTGCATGAATCTGAGCCTTTTCTTTACTGTTTTTGATAAAGTTGGCTAAAGGTTTATCAATTTTATTTATTCTTTCAAAGAACCAACTCACTGATTCATTAATTTTTTGTATTGTTTTCTTAGTCTCAATTGCATTATCGTCTGCTGTGATCTTTATACTTTCCTCCCTTGTATGGACTTTGGGTTTCACTTGCTCTTCCTTTTCTAGCAGCTTAAGGTGCAACATAAGGTTGTTTATTTGTGTTCATTGTATTTTCCTGATATGACAATTCACTACTATAAATTTCCCTCTTGAGACTACATTCATTGTGTCCCACAGGTTCCAGTATGTTGTATCTGCATTTTCATTTAATTGTAGATATTGTTTAACTTCTTCTGTATTTCATCTGCAACCCATAGGTTGTACAGGAGGATGATATTTAATTTATATGTGTTTATGGAATTTTTGAAGTTTCTTTTGCCATTAATTTCCAGTTTTATAGCACTATGGTCAAATAACATGCATGGGATAATTTCAACTCTTTTAAATTTGCTTAAGCATATTTTATGGATTAATATATGGTGTATTTTAGAGAACATCTCATGTGCAGCTGAGAAGAATGTGTATTCTGATGTTGTTGGGCAGAATACTCTGTAAACATCTACTAAGTCATTTGTTCACAAGTTTGGTTCAGTTCTGATATTTCTTTGCTGACTTTTTGTCTGGTTGATCTATCAATTTGTGACAGAGTATTAAGTTCCCCCATTACAATCGTGTTATTGCTCATTTGATTTTTCATGTCTATTGATATTTGTCTTAAATAGTCCCATATTTAGTGCATACATATTTATGACTGTTAGCTCCCTCTCTGGAAGTTTTCCCCTAATAAGTATGCAGTGACCTTCTTTATCTCTTTTGATCATTCTTGATTTGAAATTCACATTGACTGCAAACAAAATAAGCACCTCTGATTTTTCCTGAGTTTCTGTTGCATGAAGTACTGTTTTCCATCCTTTGATTTTTAGTCTATGAATTTCTTTTTGAGTTCAGTGTGTTCCTTGTATGTAGCATTGTTGGATCTTGCTTTTTTGATCCACTCTGTCAATCTATTTGTTTGGTTGGTGAATTAAAGGCATTTACATTGATGATTATAACTGATACGTATTGGTTTATATTTGTCATGTTATTTTCCTGTTGGTTCCCTCCATTTGAGTGCTTGCCCTACCTGGTGCTTTCTTTCTGTTGTTGTTCTGAGAATTGTGGTCATTTTTATCTTTGTCTAAAATATCTTTCAGTACCCATTGTAGGTCTGGCTAGGTGGACATGAATTTCTGCACTTGTTTTTGTCAAGAAAGTATCTTATTTCTGCATTAATTTTGAAAGATAGTTTTGCAGGATACATCAATATGGGTTGGAAGTTATTTTCTTTCAGTTCTTGAAATACTTCACTCCAGGGGCTGGGGATTTAGCTCAGCAGCATAAGTGCCTGCTTTGCAAGCATGCAATTGTGAGTTCAACCCCCGCGACCAAAAAAAAAAAAAAGAAATACTTCATTCCAAGGTCTTCTTTACTTGAGAGTTTGTGTTGAGAAGTTTGCCCTGATTCTGATGGGCTTTCCTTCATAGGTGATCTGTTTATTTTCTCTAACAGCTTTTAATATTCTGTTCTTGTGCTGAATTTCTTGAATGTTGATTATTATATGTCTGGCTGTATATGTATTTTGGTTATGGCTAATTGGAGTTCTACATGCCTCATTTATCACTAAGTCAGGTTCTTTTTCCATGCTTGGGAAATTTTCTGCTATTGATTCTGCAAATAGTTGTTTTAATGTCATTTGTGTTGATTCCTGCTTTTTCACTGACACCAATTATTCTTACATTATTTTTCTTTGTATCATCTTGCAGCTGTTGAATTGTTATTTCCTGATCCTTTATTTTTAGGAGATCTTTCCTTTTATGATAGCTAGCAATGATTCTGTCTTAAAGATCTGAAAGTCTATCTACACTTTTGTTCAAGAAATTTTGCCAGCTTCCAGTGGAATTTTTAATTTCTTGGATATCTGTTTGAATCTGTTTCATGCATTCTATTTATTACTTATATTGATCATTCATGGTTTCCATCCTTTTCCTCTCATCTTATTTTTTTATCTATCTCTACTTAAGATTTTCTGAGCAATTCCTTTATGAATGTTGATACTTCTTTTATTTTTACCCGAGGGATTATTTCTGTTCCGATTTCCTTTATACCCTAGTGGATTTGTTTCTTTACGTCATTTTTTTATTATTTCAGAAATTTCAGCTGTGTGTCTTTCATGTTCTTCCATCTCATTGTCTCCTGAACAGGGTGAGCTGGAGGTCTGAGGTTGCATTTTCCTTCTGTATCTTGTCATCTTCTATTTCAAAAGTTTTTATTTTGTTTCTTGTGTTGATCCTTATAAGTTTTTGTAGTAGATTTATCATGAATATCAAGGCCTCTCTAAGTAAGGTTTGTTCTTCAGGGTTGTTTTCTGTGTGTAGGAGATTCTTGGTTTTTGAAGAAGTTTTTATTTTATGCAGTTTTGCCTTATGTGTATGAATATGCTTCTACAGTAGTACTTTTGGAAGAAATTTTACTTTTAGAAATAGCTTTTGATAAACTATCTTAGAAGTTCAATAATAATAAAACAAAATTGTTATTCAACAGATACTTTTAAAATGATATACTGTAGTTCTAATTATTTTCAGCAATTTCTTTTATTCTTAAAACTGTCCTGGTCTTCATGACGAATTCTGTGGTCCCTAGTTGAGTCTTGTCACAAATCCTCACACCCTCTTTCTTATATGATGATGTCTGAGGCACAGGGATTAAGGCTCTGGGTGGCCAGCCAGATGGGAGGTCCTCTGGAGGACTTCATCCTCAGGAATCCAAATGCACAGTTACCCCTTCCCTGAGGTCTTTTGCACTTCAAAAAATGAATTAAAAAAGAAAATATCCCCTAATAAAGCTTCCCTTGGTGTGTAGGTCTGTCATGAGAAGAGTTTGGTAAATACTTACCACACCCTCTCCACAGCTTGATTCTCAGGCCCGCATCCTGTGTTGGTCCCGCATCCTGTCTGATGTGGGGCAGGTGTGCCCCTCCCGTCCTGCCTGTTCTGTGACAGGTGAAAGGAACAGGAGGAAGTATGCCAATGAAAAACAGGCAGAAAGAATCAAGTTTTATCATGTATAGGTACAAATTCCCTAGGGCGAATGTGATCATTATGTATATCTAAATGTACTGATAAACTTAATTAATTAAAAAAAAAAACAGGGAAGAGTCTGATAAAAACCCAGCTTGGAAAACTGGCAAAAAATGATCTTGAAAGAATGAGCTTTGAGCGATAGAGATGAAAAAAAAAAAAAATAAGCATGGGAACTTGTGATTCTTGCCAATAGTTTTTAAGCTGATTTTGAAAGTCTTTAAGGAATGTAGGGGAAATTCACAATTTCCCTCATAAGCCATTTGATCTCAAAGGTCTTGATCCACAAATGGCATGTGATTCTAATGTTTTCTTAATTACAAAAAGTCAGAAAGTCCTCCTTCACTGGGTGGAACGGTATGTCCTGCACCACCCTAAAATAGCAGAGGTCGAAGGTTGTATGCACTTTTCATTTCTCAGTTCCTGTCTCTCAGAAGCAGAAATTCTGGACTAGAAGTTTTATGATTCCTATCAAGGAAAATAATAAAAGCTAAATAATAGCTTTTATTATTTTTAAAAGCTAAATAATAAAGTTAGTTAAAGCTAGTCATTGCACTGAGAGGACACAATGCTATTTTGCAAAGGCAGAGCAAATACTACACAGAAGATCTTTTGCGCCTGCCAGCATTAGGTTCCAACATCATTTAACACCCTAAATTTATGAAATGGGAGTAATAATCCCTATGAAATGAGATTGTAGTGAAGGCAAAAGGAGAAAATGTAGGTGACACCCTTCTTGGCCTTAGCTTATTCATTTCCGCCTTATTTCATTAGAGATACTTTACTTGTTCACTCATTTCCTGGGCATTTATTAAACACTTAGTGCTGCAGCAATGAATCAGACATGCGCTGCCTGCCCCTCCCCCACGTGGCAATGGCAGTGCTCTGATTGGGACCTTCCTAGAGGAAGGCCACCTGTTCCAAGAAAGCTGGCAGCCAGAGGAGGATGGGGACCGGTGTGGTCAGGAAGGAGGACTTTGTTGGTCATGCACTCCAGGCAAGCACGCGGTACATGCAGAGGCCTGGGTTCGGAGTCCCAGCACATGTAAGTTCACCATGTCTGACAGGGAAACCATGACGAGGCAGGAGAGGTGGTGACCTATCTGATCTTCAAAGTAACCCAAAGAGATAGTGAAGGCAGTAGTAGTCATCCCATGTTAAAGATGAGTAAACAAATTACATGACTGCTCCCAACTCAAAAGCTAATTAAGGATGAGGTCTTGTGACCACTCTTTGCCTGCTATCTACCTGGGTCATTATTTCATTAATTCCAAGCTAAATTATAAAAATGTCAAGACCAATTCATGTTTTAAAGTATTATTTTTGTACCCCTCACAGCTCAAGTCACATAGTGAGTAAATGTGTGCTGAGGTTCACATGAACTGACTCACTTTCCGTAACTTAGGACATAGCAAACCAAAACAAGAGCAGATAGATGGACCCTAAAATACATGGGGTGCAATTAAGTTCTATTTAAACCAATACCATGTCTTTGTATTAAATTTAAATAATAGGTAAATAAATGATGCTACATCCATACACTGTTATATTATGAACTCATGATGCTGATGTAGATAAAATTTTTATTATATATTAAGGGGAGGTAGCAATATGCAAAATAGTGTATTTTAGCGCTTTAATAGTATAATTTCTATTGAAATGATGTAGTATGGGAAGAACCACTGACATACTTGCTTATGTATAGACTACCTCTTATATCAGAAAACACAAATTGATAATAGAAGTTGACCCAGGAGACAGAAACTGTATAGATAAGGTATACTAGTGAGAGGGAAATTTTTACAATCTACCCTTTTGAACCATTTTATTGTACTATCTGTTCTTAAGTTACATTACATTGAAAATATATTCTATATGTTGCATCAACTGTGCTAATTTCACTGCCTTGTTTTACCTTGGTGGTTTTGGTTTCCTATGCAATATAGACAGAAACTCGTCCTGTAGACATTAACAATCCTTACAGTTTATTATGTTTTGGTAAGACTTAATTTCAAAGACCCAATAACCTTTGTTGTGCAGTGTTGTGCTGGTAAATGTTTAACAACTATCTCTCTAAGTAGTTTCACTATGAAAACTGGTTGATACTTTTATTTGTTTTAACAAGTAAGGTGAAAATAAAACAATAAAGATATACATTAAAGCAACTTATTTGCCCGTGAGAAGCACCTCCTTTGCTGAATTGTGTAGTGGTTCTCAAAAGCTGTAAGAATATGTTCTCAAATTTTGTACTATTCACAGTATAACAGCCCCAGCATGTTTAAATATTCAAGCTGGATTGTTACAATGTTCTCCATCATATTTGTAAGTCTAGACAATGAAAAAACAACACACTGAACTTTGATTTATAGAGTTTGCCAATTTCCAGTGGTATTAATACTCCTGCCAAAGCTGATTTGAGGCTACCAGGATGGCATCACCGACTGTAGAAATGGGCAGAAATACGGAGCACCCACCACACTGCTCGTAGTATTCCTTTCACAGAAGTTCAAAGCACTGGAGGATAGTAAAACTGTAGTCACATAGTTAAGAATTAGTGAATCTTAGCTTGGCATGGTGGCACATGCCTGTAATCCTAGCATTCAGGAGGCTGAGGCAGGAGGATCTGTGAGTTTGAGACCAGCCTGGGTTACAAAATGAGCACAAGGCCAGCCTGAACTGCATAGTGGGACCCTGTCTCAAAAAAAGACCAAAAAAAAAAAAAAAAAAGAATTACTGAATCTTTAGTATTTTTAACTTTTCAAAATATCATATATTGAAATGAAAGTCTGTAGCATTTAATTTGCATAACAACTGTGCTTAACTTCTAAAAAGTTAACAAGGATAGTTTATAAGCCTGTAGGAATCTGCTCCAGTATACTACTGCTCCTGTAGGAAAAGAAGGCCACTTACCATGGTAGAGCATCCCAAACTATTTTCCTATGGTAGGAGCATATTAGGAGTTAATCTCAATGAAAAGGCATCAGCATTTAACTGACAAAGAAGGAGCAGCTGACTGTACCCTAAGTAAAGAGGAATGTCTCATTATCATTATCAACACCGGTCAGTTGGGAGAGAGTAAAATGGGGAGAGGACACTCATGTTCCCTTCAGCTCGTATGTGCCAATAATTTACGGTTCAATGTTCCAAATTCTGTCATGACTTTTTCTTAAGATAGTTGTGAGGAAATAAAATAACATTGGTGGTTCATGAGAAACAACCTAATGTCCATCGTCAGGTGATGGAATAAACAGAGTTTGGTTTGCCATGCCGTGGATGCCGCTCAGCAACAAGGGATTCAGCCGTGATGTACAGTACCCCACACAGATAAACACTCCAAATCACGATGCTATGCTAAAGAAGCCGGACAAAACTTATATAAACTGTATGAATCAGTTTTTAAAATCCTAGAAAATATAAACTAATGTATGATAACAGAATGTAGATGATGGTTGTCTGAGGAAAGAGCAGAAAGGAAGGCTTGCAAGAGAACTTAGAGACTTTTGGAGGTAATGGAAATGTTTGTCTTTATTGTTGTAATGTTCTACAGCACACATGTTTTGGGTACTTTTCATTCACTTCGGGAACAAAATACCTTGCACCCCAAGTGAAGGAAGGAAAGGTTTATTTAGCTTACAGTTGTGGAGGTTTTAGTCCGTGATCAGCTGGCTCCAAGTCAGGGTGACATGGCAGCAGGGCAACACTACAAAACAGCAGCAAGCAAACGAAGCCAGAGCAAAAAGCAGGAGTACAAGTCTCTTCTCCTCCCTTATACTGTAAGCAGGCCCCCTACTCTCACCCCACCCCCCATCCCCAGCTGGACTAGTATAGCACTCAACCACCTCTGTGCCCTCTTCTTACACAAGCTGAGGATATTTACAAAGAACCCTGGCTCCCTGCTGAGTCTTAGTTAAATTTCTAAACTTTTCAAGTTGACACAATGTGTCAACCATAACAATCCACCCCTTGTCAAATTGGCAAAGCAGACATATTTCTTTAAATCAGTCTCCAGATACAAAGACATGCTAATTTTTATCATTTCACAACTTCAGCATTATGACACAGGTTTAACAATCCTTAAGAACCAAAATAAGTCTATTCTATCATCATTATATTACATTAGAAACATGATATTTTGTCTTTGGCCCCCAAAGATTTATGCACATCCTTTTATGCAAAAGGTATTTAGCCCATCTGCAGCAGTTGCCAAAGTTCTAACAGTTATAGCATTGCTGCAAAGTTCAAGTCCCAACTCTCCTCCCAGATGTAAGGTAAACCTTAGCTACAAGACCCTGTACAAATGAAAACAAAGTTAAACACTTCCAACCTGCCGTGGCATAAGATATACATTCCCTTTCCAAAAGGTACAAGCAAGGGGAGTCCAAAGCAAGTCCAAAATCCATCGGGGCAAATGTTAAGTACTGGAGTTCTACATCCAGCATCTAAAGCAATCTGTGGCAAATTGTGAGCTCCAAAGGGCTTGTGTGACTCCAACTCTATGACACTTCTGGTGGTTGTAGCTCCCACGTCTTCTCTCTTAGGCCCGCTTTGCTCTCTCTTTGCAGCTTTCCTTAGCCAATTCATGTTTCTGGCTTTTCCAAACTTCTGAGGTCTCCATTGCACGTTTGGCTTCACACACACAGTGCCCTTTTAGGGGCACACCACCTGCCCTCCCAGGCCTTCTGAAATCAAGGTGGAAGTCTTTTTTAACCTTAGAACTCTTGCATTCTGTAGACACCTAAAACCAGCACCACATGAATGATGCTGAGGTCTGCTGCCAGCTGGAGCAGTAGCCAGGCTCTCCTCTCCTTTGGCTATCGAGGGCACATGTCTGGATCACGGGGCACTCTGAATCCAATTCTGAGGAACACATTTCTTATGCTGCCACCATTCTGGAACACAGTGCTCTGCAGCTTTCACCTCAAAGCAAAGTCTTTCACTTTTGCAAGTTTGAGGCTGCAGAGGATCTAGACTTCCTTCTTTTTGTGATGTCTTAGAACCACGTTTTTTTATTCTCCTGTTCCTTCTCAACAATTGAGATTTCCTGAGCCCTATCTTTGTAGCCCACAGCTTTACTGAAGTTTCTTTTCTGGTCAAATTCACAGTCAAATTCTGGTCATCCTGTTGGGCTCTTTACTCTTGATTCACAACATAAATCTGTCTAAAAGCCCCCAACAATAGCCATGCCACAGCCTCAACATTTGACTGCCTTGAAATTTCTTCTGCCACATTAGTCAGTCCACCATCCTTAATCTTAGTCTCAGGCAAAGTCTCTGGACACCAGAAAAATACAGACTAACTTTTTAACAAGTCATAACATACATCATCTGGAGTCCAACAACCAATACAGTCCTTCTTCCCAGCAGAAACCTCCTGAGCCTGGTCTTCATTGGCTTTCTGGTCTTCTGAGCTCTGACCAGAATCTCCCCTCCCATAGCCTGAGGGGTTCCAGCTCTACACTTTCAGGCAATATCTCCAAACTCTTCCCACAAGCCATTTCCAACAGCTCTGGACCCACATGGTCAGGTATAGTCACAGCAACCACTCCACGGTACCAAATTCTGTCTTGGTTACTTTTCTCTCATTGCTAGGGCAAAATACCCAGCACTCCAAATGAAGGAAGGAAGGGTTTAGCTTAGAGTTTGTGGAGCATAATCAGCTGGCTCCAAGGCAGAGTGGCATGACACCAGGACAACACTTCAAGGCAGCAGCCAGCAAAAGAAACCAGAGCAAAATGGGGAAGAACAAGCTTCTTCTCCTCCCTTATATTGTAAGCAGGCCACCCCGTCCCATCCCAGAGCTGGTGCAGCACTCATACCACCTCTGTGCCCTCTTCTTAACAAGCTGAGAATATTTGCAAAGTAAGGATTCTGGCTCCCTGCTGAGTCTCTTTAAATTTCTAAACTTCTCAAATTGACACAGTGTATCAACCATAACAATATGTGTGCCAAATTCATCTAACTTACCTTTAAATATAGGTGTTTATTGCACTCAAGTTATATTTCAATAAACTCAAAATATATGAGTGATTATGAAACATGTTTTACTCCATGGTTGTAAGTTCATAATGAATCTCATCATTCAAGAAGCTACTAACAGTTGCGAATCAATTTTCCTTACCACTGATTCTCCACTATGAAGAAAACATAGTTTGTGCCCTTATCATATTGCATGAGATCAACTCACAGAGCAGAGAATCACAACCTGACATTTTGCAAGTACTACAATACTTACAAGAACTTATAGTTTAAATTCAAGTTACCAAACTCTGTGAACTTTTCATAGTGCTGCCTACCTTTTATACAAGCTTAGCAGCTTTGCAATCTGCTATTTACCAAAATCACATACCTCATTTCTTGGAAGAGAAACTCAGGACACAAATATATATTTTTATGATTTTGAAATGCTTTATTCAGATGGTAGACATTATAAAATACAAATGCATATATGATGAAAAGCCCTTTTCTAGCCATTGCCTAATGGTAACCTATGTTAATAGCTATTATGCTATTTTTCCAGGTACATATAGGACTGGCACATGTATATGTATATTCCCCCATACACACACCCCTTTAAACCCAGCCACCTGTATTGTGACCAGTCCACCAGGTAACTCTGATACTCTGTGAAGTTTGAGAACGACTGCCTCTTATGGACTGATTAATACTTCCCTAACACTGAGATGCTGAAGCCCTAACTCTCACTATGACAGTATCTAGAGAACTAGGGCCATCAGAGAGGTGATAAAGGTTATACAAAGTCATAAGGGTGGGGCCCTAATCAATAGGATTAATATCCTTAGGAAGAGGACAGGGAACTGAAGATAAACCCCTTTGCATATGCATACAGAATAAAGACCACAAGAGGACACACCTAAGACTTGGCATCTACCAGCCAGCAAAACAGGCCTTGGGGGAAGTCTCCTATCCCCTTGCCATCTTGATCTTAGACTTCTAACATGCAGAGCTGTTTAATCTGTACAAACTGTGGTATTTGTAAGGGTGAGCCATGTGGACTAATATGCTGACTTGCATTAATCTTATCTTCTTGAATATTGCCAGTAACAAAAAGGGAACATATTTGTCAAAATTATTGAGACATTACAAAGCCTGACTCTGAGCTGAAAATGGGCAAGAAGAAAGGAAGACAGAGGACAAATAAAAGGAAAATTCCCCCATAACATTTCAATTGGTCATCTCACCTCATTTACCATTCATTTACTATTTTTAACTATAAAACAGCTAAGTTCACAACATATACAATTTGTAATATCTCACTACCTTTAGCTAACCATTTAACATATTGATTTACCACTGGAGGCAATGAGACCTTAACATTTTATATGCATAAAATAATACTTTTCTTGACTCAGTAGTGATCCTGATGCATATCCTTAGTTTTCTTTACTAATAGTATACGTAAAGAATGTTCCCAAAGAGAGGGTGAGGGGAAGCAGATCCCTATGGGTGGAGGAAGGGGGGATCACAGGCATAGCCGCCAACCTGTCTATAAAGCAACCTGGGATGGGGGCCGGATCTGCAGCTGGCAGGACATCAGCACAGAGCAAGCTGTTCAGAACCCAGGGCAGTTGTACACTTGGAAGGCAGGGGCAGTTGGCCTGATAGTCACATGTCTGTTTTAATTTTTAAGACCTCTGTGGATGAGGTCAATATAGTCCAGAGATTGTATCCAGTCTTGAGGAAGAGAGTGACAAAAGCCAGGGAAGAGTACCTGTCCCGGCCCCAAGAGCTGAGAGGTTCAAGCAGGTACTTATATGAGTAGGGTGGAAAAATAAGATAAAAAGAGAAACTCCTTGATAATCCCTTCTAATCATACTCTGTCGCACACTCATCCCTCTGTTAGTGAGGGCTCATCCCTCTGTTAATTAGGGCTAACTCTAACTCTAGGGTAGAGGTGCTGAAAGTGCGAATTAAGATAGTGGTAGACATGGAGAAAATGATGTAGACCTAAGGAATAATTTGCAAATAAAATTGGTAGGAGAGAGCGACTGGTGGGAAAGGAAAAGAGGAATATGAAGAAAGTGTTCAACCACCTCTGCTAAGAAGCTGGTTAGACTACAGAATTTCCAGCCTTTCCCTGGGGATTTTGATTTACTAGATTAGAAGTGGTGCCCAGAAATCTGTGTGTCATTCATCCTGTGGGAAGAATGGCTTCTGGGTCACTGTCTTAGGTCTCTGGGTAGAAGTAGCATAATTACTTGACTTCAGTTTTAAATATGTTGAGTCTGAAATGCCTTGGACCATAAAAAATGGTAATTAAATTCATTGAGCATTTACTCTATACCAGTGTTGTAAACGCACTATTTAATTTAATCTATATACCATTCACATGAGAGAATCGCTATTATTCTACCTACTTTGTAAGAGAGAAAACTGATGGGCAGAGACTTGAACTCATTTCCCATTAATTGCATAGCTAGTAAAAGACTGGTCTGGATTTAATTTTAGTCCTACCTTACTCCAAAGCATTTTTTCTTTCGAACTGTGCTTTCCTAACTGTTCTATGGACATATCCTTAGTAGCACATGTGCCACATTTCAGGGCAGGGCTAGAGATAATGACTTGGAAATGAAAATACATTTCAGATTGCCCAACAAGAGACTGTACAGAAGAGAGAATATTAGACCAAAGATGGAGCTGTGCCCCTACTTAAAAAGATGAGTACAGAATGAAAAAGGTTTTGCAAGTCAGAGAGAGTCAAGGAAAACCAAGAACAAGTGTTCTGTAAGCTATGCAAGTTGAATTTCCAGAAAAAATAAATTTAAACTCAGCGGAGAGTTCCAGTAAAATATGTTGCCATCGACTTTGGCAGCAGAGTATAACTCTTGATCATATTCAGGAAATGGTGGGGCAAGAAGTCCCTTCTCTGAAGATTGTATGAGAAATAGGGAAATAGAGTATTGGAAAAAAATTACTCAGCAGTACTCATTAAAGCATGGTGATGTGCACTTTATTTAGGGCCGGCACAACGGATACAGGGACCAGTGCAATGGGGTCCTGCTGTACACTGAGGGATTGGGTTCAACTCCAAATGCTGCATGGCCAAGTGAGAATTTCTAACCAGGAAGCAGGAGAAAATATCTTCATTACAAAAACATCACTTCATAATGTGGCTTTTTCCACTTAATTGTACATACTTTATCATATCATTAAGTATTATTTTAGTACCTAATGCTTTTTTATATATGTACTACAATTTTAGGACTTAAAAAAATTTTTCAGATTACTTTGTAGAAAAGCCATTTCTTTTCTGTCAGAGATAAATCAGCCTTACCTTTTCACAGTCTTACTAATTGTAATGCCTTCATTTTTTTCCATCATTGTCAATTTGACAGGTAAAATAAGATGTAGAGTTGTAGATTTTAATTTGTATTTCTTTGATTATCTTCAAGATTAGCCAGTTGATTATTTTTTTAAATTTTATTTAAAGAGAAAGAAACACAAACAAAACAAAACAGAATTAAGGGTAGTAACAATACAGAATTCCAAGGAAAAAAGGAAAAGAGCAAAAAAACCCTAAGAAATCATTACTTGATAAATTACATACTGACATCTTGGAAATAGTTGTTAAAATTACAAAATTAAAACACACAAAGTAGACATTCAAACAGTGAGACTGTTAAAAGTTCTGCTCCAGGATCTGACAAAAACAGTAATATGGTCATCCATCTTACACACTTAAACATACATGCAATTATATCAAAAGGGTAAAATTAAACACAACAAAACAGAATAAAGCAGATCACAAGAAAGCAATGTAAGAGACATAAATTTCTTTTTTTAATTTTATTTTAAGGGGGAGTACAATTAAACACAACAAAACAGAACAGAACGGGACATAAGAAAGTATAAGTTTCAAAGCTAGACAACCAGAGATCTTCACTATCTGTCATATTGTCTCTTGTTTTTTTCCAAATGATTGTCCTTATCTTTGCATATGGGGAGCTCATACTAAATAACATAGCCAATCTTTTCACAAGATGTGTAGTTCACTGGCTCCCACTTGCTAAGCAGGGTGGAAGGGGAGGGGGGATATGGGATGGGGAACAGGACAACATGAGATGTCTGATTCTCAGCCCACACACAGGCAGGATCACAGTCACCCCCCAGAGAGGGGAAGAGTTCCTTGTTCTCCCAGCACCCTGAGTTAACCGCACAGCGCAGGTCCCGATGCACCAGGGTCTCTCTCCTTCAGGCTGCCGAAAGTCTGCCACACTCATAGCCGCCCCCCAGAGAGAGGAAGAGCTCCTTGTTCTCCTGGCACCCTGAGTCAACCGCATGGTGTAGGTCCCGAGGCACCAGGGTCTCTCCCCTGCAGACCCCCTAAAGTCCGCCATACTCACCTGCTATTTCTTTCTGATGAATTGACCATTCCATTTCCAAAGTTTTGAAATGGCCAACAGACCACAGAAATAATTCTCTTTAGGATCATGTTTGAAACCAGCAGCTACAGCAATCTGCTGGCCTTGCTTCAGGGCCACAAGACATAAATTTCAAAGCTAGACAATTGGAGATATTCACTCTCTATCATATTGACTTTTGTTTTCTTCCAAGTAGTTGTCCATATTGTCACATACAGGGAATTCACATGAAACGACCTAGTATGGAACTGATCTGAACAGGACAAGGAAGGCGTTTCAGGTCTTCAAGACCAGAAAATAGGGAAGCCAGGAATGGCTGTCATAGTGTCTCTCATTCTCTTCAAAACAGCTGTCCATACCTTCATGTGTGTTGAACTTAAACAAAACAAAACAAGCTAAAGTCACATTGAACAAAGAATGATAGTATTGCTGGATTTCACATCATGACATTACGGAATCAGCACTGGGTACAGTAGTGTCTCTGTTTCTTCAAAGTAGTTGTTCATTTCAACATGCATTATATAGTTGGCTCTCGTAAACTCTTTATAAGCTCTACACATGCATGAGTCTCTACATGTATATCTATCCTTTCTGTATTAGAGGGAAAAACAAAACAAAGCAAGACAAAACAAAGCAATTCCTAGAAAAGCATGAAGCAAAAAATCATATAAAACCACAATACAAGGTGATCTACAATGGTTAACATGATGTCTCAGCAGTATATAACAACATTAATAAAAATGAAGCATTGGAGACATTATAAGACTTCCAAAGCAGGCAATAATCAAACCAGAGTGGGTATCTTAGTGAATCTTGTCATCTTCAGTGTAGTTGCCTATACTCTTAGACTTCATGCTATCAATCATAAGAGACTTGAATAAAATCAGTCATACAAGATAGCACTCTCACAAACTAGATTCAAATAAGATCAGTCATAATAAGACAGTATAAGTTATACAGGGCTTCTGATTAAGTTGATAGGAAATTAGAGATGATTACCATATTATGTCCTCTTACTTTTGGGATAGCTGACCTTGTCCTCAAGTCTAGTGTAAGTAAACAAACTGGAACAGCATGTAATCCATCTAAGCAGAGTGATGAGAGTAATGTAGATTTTAAATCTTGTTACCCAATTAACAATATCCTCTGCCTTCCTTTTTTAGACAATTCCTCCCCTTTCACTCCCATAGGGTGCACTGCTTATTTTGGGTCCCACTGCCTCCCTATATAGAGCCTCTCAATGGACCCTATCTCCTGATCTACTCTGCCTGTGTTTCTCTCTGTTAATATTTCAAGGCCATCTATACTAAAGATTATAGCCAATCTTCTCTGCCTTATTTCTGCTATTCTGTTTTTATGCTATTCTATTTTCTATTTTTCTATTGGTTGTCTCTTTTTCTCTTTCATTCTACTGTCTGCTCCATTCATTGAGGCCTCTCTGCCACTGTTCCTGAAATGCTTGTATTCTTTTTCTCTGTCTCTCTAGAATGTCCTTCAATATTTTTTGTAGGGTTGGATTGGTGGTCACAAATTCTCCCAGTTCCTCTTTGTCATGGAAGCATCTTGTTTCTCCATTAATTTCTAGAGAGAGTTTTGCAGGATACATCAATCTGGGCTGGAGATTGTTCTCCTTCAGGGTTTGAATTACTTCACTCCAAGCTCTTCTTAACTTGATCGTCTGTGTTGAGAAGTCTGCCGTGATTTTGATGGGTTTTCCTTTATAGGTGATCTGTTTCTTTTCTCTGACTGCTTTTAATATTCTGTTCTTATATGGAATTTCTGGGATCTTGATTATTATGTGTCTGGGTGTAGCTCTGTTTTGGTTATAGGTGGCTGGAGTGCTGTATGCTTCACATATCTGCATATCATTTCCTTTTTCTATGTTTGGGAAGTTTTCCTTAATAATTTCTGTGAATAGCCTTTGCAGTTCCTTTGTTTTGACTCCTGCTTCTTCATTCACATGCTTTATTCTTAAGTTATAGATCCTCTTGTCATCCTCTAGCCTTTGTGTTGTTACTTCCTGCTCCCTTGTTATTTTTAAGAGATCTTCCCTTTCATGATCACACATTGCAAGCCTGTGTTCAAATTTTGATAGTCTATCTTTAGTTTCTTTCAAGCAGTTTTGCCAAATTTCAATGGAGTTTTTAGTTTCCTGGTAATCCCTTTGAATCTGCTTCATGAATTCTAGGTTTTCTTTATATTCTTCATTGAATGTTTCTCTCCTTTTGTGTTGCTCCATTCCTCTGTCTGTGTCTTCTTGAGAGGTGCATAGCCTTTCTTTTATTAATCTACTTATCTATTGTTTAACTTGAATTAATATTTCAGTTTTGATGTCATTTACAAGGTCCTGAAGATATCTCTTTATGTCCACTGACACTGTGTTTGATGTTGCATGTTTGCTGCCTCAATCTCTTTTGTATTTACCTCTCCTGGATCAATACTCCCAAAGTTGGGGGCTGGGAGTTTTTTCTTATTTCTCTCTCTCGTCAGGTTTTGGGTTCCTTCCATACAAGTGTATAGTGTAATTCCCACCCCCTTTTCTTGTTTGTTAGGGTTCTTCTGGAGCATGCAGGCTAGGGGCTTCTGCCCTGTGCAGTCTGCTATCAGAGACTGACATGCAAGCAAGGGCAGTGTACGCTGGTTCGTCCCCTCTGGGCCAGTCAATCTTTGCAGGCCTTCATTGCGCCAGCATGCAACGCGCTTAGGGAATTGATTTGTGATGACCCACTGGGTCCCAGCCAGGGATGCGGCCCAGTCCAAGCATATCCCACCAATCTGTTCTGCGAGAGGAGCAACCAACTAAAGCCACTTCCTTACAGAGTTAGGGCTGTCCTGCCCAACTCCAACATGTCATCTAGTTGGTTGTCCCTTTCCTGTGGGAGGGTCTTATTCCCATCACTCAGCATGGGTTGACACCAGTCCCTGAGAACTGCTGGGCTCCCCAACGTCTGACCTCAGTGTGGCTGTGTCGCGAATTCATGGTGCCTGTGGGTGTGTCGCATGCAGGGCTGGTTCCAGGTGAGTTGCACGCAGGGCAGTTCTGCTCCACACTCGGGGCTGCTCAAGCCAGTCGCATTGGGGCAGATTCAGTCGCTCAGGTCAATCTTGGGCACAAATTCAGGCAGCTCAGCAAGAGTGCAGTACTCATTGATCTTAGTTTCTCTAATGGTAGCCCTAGGACCTAATACTCGAGCAGTTTCTTTCACTTCAGTTTCTTCTTGGGTTGAGAGAATCCATCTCCCTCTGTTTGGGTCTCTCCAGAGTGTTCTATTCTGGCATTTGAGCTGTCTCTCTCAGAGAGGCTCTGTATCCTGCTACCTACCGGTCCGCCATCTTTTTCCCTCCCCCTAGCCAGTTGATTATTTATACATACTCCTGCATTGATATGTTCACATCCTTTGCCTTTTTATTTTATGATAATCATACTTTTATTAATTTGAAATAATTTTTAATATCACAGACATTAATATTTACCTGCCATCTTGATCATAGGTTTTAAATAAAAAACTTTTTCTAGCATTGCCAAAGCCTCTGAATATTATAGTATAGCTATTTTAAAGTTGTCAGTGATTACCTTTGCAAGTATTTGTGTATGTTCTTTGTTGACTATGTTTTAAATACCATCATCATCATTAAAATTATTATCAGGACTTCAACATTCACTTCAGGCATTCTTTTCTCTATTTTTTACTTAGATTAATGATTTCTGTTACTGTTGTGTACATTTCCATTAATGTGAGTAAAAACTGAGTTTCTTTGTGGAATGACCACTGTTGAGAAATGAGCAGGTAAGAGTTGTAGTGCTTTTCTGTGATGGGAAATAAATGAATAGAATTTTTCCAGAATGCTAACTGAACTGAAAACTTAATGAATTTGAATGAAAGAAAGAGCAGAATTTCACAGAAGTGAGGAGCAGCTCTGCACTTTGGATCTGGAAGCCACTCAATAGTTGACAATGTTCCCATGGGCTACTTTTCTTCTACATTTCGGTTTATTCCCCTGTAAAATGGGAATGCTCAATCTTGCAGGATTTTAAGAGAGTTAAATGAAAGAATGCAAAGAAAGTGTTTAGTTCCAAGCCTGATACTTGGCAAGCACCTCAGAAGAGCCACCATTCTTGGGTTAATTTGATGTAATTCCATTGCTGTTGTCAACGTGATTCTACTCTGTAAGCATCTTTCTAAAATCCGTACTACCATGTGCTCACTTCAGCAGCACATATACTAAAATCCATACAACCACCTGCCCTCTTAATTCTGCTCTGTGTATACTTCGTTTTAATAAAATGAACTATGATAAAAATAGTACAAAGAAAATCTATTATTTTCTGATTATCCCAATGACAGTTTTTCAGATAAGGAACTTGGAGAAAGTAATCACCCAGTTAACATCAGAAACTGCTATTGCCATGATAAAATGCCATGATAAAATGCTTGTATGAAGAGCTTAAAAATACCCAAACTTATGGGGGAACTCAGTTGTAGGATGAGTATGGGAAAGTTAATGTAAAACAAGACAGTTGCTTTTAAAGAAAGAGAAGGACAAAGCCATGGCCGATGGATGGAAAAGCATTTGCACCCCTGCCCGTTGCCCCCAGAAACCAACATCAGACACCTTGTGGCATATTACAGTCACTTAAAATACAGAGCATAGGAACCAGGTTTTAATTAGTAGTTCGATTTAAATTGTTTTAATGAATCAAAATGGTTGTACTTGAAAGATTTTTTTTTGAAAAGGTGATGAAGAGATGGATGGAAGGAAGAGGAAGTGAAGGGAAAGGGGATTTTAAAAAGGATTAAGATATATTTGGAACATGTACCAATTTCCCATACAGAATATTATGTGCTATGAACATGTCCTAATTTAAAAAAAAACACAAAAAATAATCCTCCATAACAACTTTGAAATTCCCCCTCCAAAAAAGAAAGTCACTTCCTGTCTACCTCACTTTCAAAATCTAGAAAATGGAAATAGGAGGCAAGATCTGAATCTTTTCTGAAGAAACGAAAGTTGATTCTCAATTATACTTCAGTTCCATTGTACAAATGTTGATTTATTTTCATCCTTCAATTAACTCTCATCTTACCTTGATGGTCTCATTTTAGAGGCCCTATCTGACTGTTCTGAATAGTTCCTTGACAACATTTCTGTCAAAATGCCTTGCTTGACTCTAGTGTTTAACACCTTCCTAGTCAATTATTTGTGTGATACCCATGCACTATGTATCTCCTTTCCTAGAATAGAAGTTCCATGCTGGCAGGAACCATATTATTATTATGGCTTCAGCACCATAACCTGAGCAGCTAGTGCCGAACTGGGGACAGTTAGGTGCTTGGTGCACCTACTCCATGCACACTTGCTGAATGAGCTGTTTTCAAAGAAAAGATAACAGTTCGCATACAAGGTACCCAAATGACTGTTATGGTTTAGGTCTAGATGTTCCCCCAAAGTCTCATGTGATCAAAGGTGGAGGTTTTGAAAGATGACTGGATCATTGGGGTACTAAATACATCAAGGGATTAAACTTCAGATGAGTGCACAGCTGAATGTGCTGTTAGGGTTAAGGTATGGGCCTGGTTGGAAGAAGCAAGTCACTACGGGCATGATTTTAGAAGGGTGTGCTTCTCTTCTTCTCTTCTGTTCCCTTCCCTTCCCTCCCCACCCCTCCCCTCTCTTCCCCTCCTTTCTCTTCTCATCCCTTCCTTTCCTTTCCCTTCCCTTCCCTCTCCTCCCCTCCTTTCTCTTCTCTTCTTCTCTTCTCTTCTCTTCTCCTCTCCTCTCCTCTCCTCTTCTCTTCCCTTCCCTTCCCATCCTTTGCCTTCCCTTGCCTTGCCTTCCTTCCCCTTCCCACCCCTCCTCTC
>PVJX010004446.1:0-94884 GCA_004027295.1 Dolichotis patagonum | reverse complement strand
GGCTTTATACTATTGTGTTATGTTTGATATTATTGTAATTGAAACTATGCTCAACTATAGCAGAGTTAGAGATATGGCGTTAGATACTGTTGATGTCCAGTTGACTTAATGTAAAGTACTGTGTTGCCTATGTTGTCCTCTTCTGATCTGCTCTGTACTACCCCCTTTTGTTTTATTCTCTTTTAAATAAAAAAAAAACTTACTAGCAAAGAATTCTCAAAGCACTATTAAAATATGATTTGAAAATACTGCTAAGGATAATTCAGCCACTTTACAGAGGGAGAAACTGAGGTTTGGATAGAAATGTGGGTTACACAGAAAACAAAAATATTTTTAAATATGTAGTATTTTAATAAAAAAATAAAATATTGGATTAAAATTATCCACCTTGTTTAAAGGAAGCACACAAGCACACAGACATGCACATCTGGAAAGGTTGAAAAGGAAAAGAAAGGTCTTATAGTCAAACTAGGAGAAGACAGACAGCATAAAGTAGCCAAGTAGTCTGCCAAGGACATAAAACAATACGAAACTTCAATACACCCAAATATGCAGCCACATAATATATGAAGAGCAACTGTAACAATTATTAACAAAATTTGGAAAAGTCACAATCATATTAAACAGGCAAAAGGACTCTCTTAGCAACAGCTTAAACAAATAAACTTAAAAACTAATGGAGGAGATTTTTTAAAAAGATGGCTATTTTTAAGCTTATCCTTTATGGTTTATAATTTTATATTTGTATGTCATATTCAAAACAAAGTTAGAAAGCTTGATCCATTTGCCATGCATAAAACCTTATGCCCCATAAACACCTACATTCTTTTCCATCTGGTAGTTTATTAAGCCTGAACATCAGCTGAGAAAACAAAGAGATCTCACAATTTCAAAGAAAAATGCTAGGAATTCCAGAATGTTCTCCATCTGAAATGTCCTAAGTTAAAAAATAATTATTAAAAGTTAATTACAAATATTAGTAAACTTGAAATGCAATCTACAAATAATATTCAAGTCGAAGGAAGAAAGCACAAGAGATACGAGCGAACCCTTAGCCTTTAAGGATGGCATGAATGCAGAGTGGAAGAGGAAGGTGTTATCTTAAATATACAAATTTTTTATTTAAAAATAGTTTTATAGGATTCTAAGGAATTTTAATGGAGTAAGAAAAACTGAAAGTGCATTACATTTTTCAACACTGAAACTGGAACAAAATATTAATGTAACAAAAAAACTAATGGAAAAGGAAATAGAAACCAAAGATAAGGAAATAAAAAATAGAACAAAAGACTAACACAAAAGAGAATAAAAAAGAAACAATAATAGAGAAAAGCTGGTGCTTTCATAAGGTTCATAGACAAATCTCTAGCAAATCTATCATTGACAAAATAACGTTAATGATAAAAAGGTAACAATCTTATACAATAGAATTTTTTAAATCATATGAAAATAGTTTATCAACCTACTTGACAGTTAAATGAAAGAATAAAAACCTAGAAATAACTTAGTTAACCAAAATTAATTCCTGTAAGGTCCGCACACTGATTGTATCACTGGAGTATCCTGAAATTAACTTCTTAAGAAAGAAAAATGTCTGAATTTGTGCCTAGTTGTGATGACAGAACTTTGAAACAGCAAATATTTATCTTTCCCCCAACAGAAACTAGCCCCCGATGGGTATACAGGCTAATTATTTTTAATTTTCAAGAACTACATGCCTCAAATTTTATTTTAAATAATTCAAATGTGTAAACACACAAAGTTAGCTCAGCCCTGGACAAAGACATGTAAGTACAGGAAATTATAAGTCAATCTGATGATCCTGTTTTTAAAAATCCTAAAATATACTAGCAATTCAATACAACAACATATTAACAATGATTAGTAGCAACAATTAATAGAGCAATATATACAGCACATGACTAAATAAGATTTATCTGGGAAACACATCAGGATACCCTGTAATATTTTAAATATAATACACTGTATTAATGGATGAATGTGACCAGTCACAGGACTGAGACCAGGATAATCCTGTGACTGATCTCATTCATCCATCAATACAGTTCATAAAAAGTGCATACAATGGCATAAAAAGAATATGAAAACATTCAACAAACCTTTGCTAAATATTAGAAAACTACAAGGGAAAAGACTGATCCTACGTGACTAGAGTTATTTATCAAACACACACTGCAAATAGATACACGACAAACTCAAAAGCAAGCCACTGAAGGCCAAGAATGAGGAGACGAGGCTGGCGAGCTCCATTAGTCAACCTTTACCAGAGCCCCAAGCCCATGAAACAAGGGAAGAAACAATGCAAAACAGCTCCTTGAAATTTAAACTTCTCTATTATCTCCATTTATGGACAGAAGTTAAAATTATTCTTATTTTAAACAGTAAATTATAAATGTACAAAAATCCAAAGAATCTATAGGTGAAACACTGAAACAATGAGTTCATAAAATCTGCTGAATATAAAATGAATAAAATCAATATAATCAGTAGCTTTCTTGTGCTACGAGACCTAGTGAAAAATAGGATTCAGAAAAATGCCAGTCATAATAGCCACAGAAACTATAACAAGCCTCCAAAAAGTAAATCTAACAAAAAAATTTAAGATCTGTAAAAATGAAAATAATGAAATATTACTGAACACCATAAGCAAATGGGACGAGATGGCATGATCAACAATACCATGGTTTAATTTTAAAAATTATTTGCTCCTAACAAGTCAATGAATTTCCAATGAAAATTCCATCAGGTTTTGTTAGAGTGTTGCCACTGCTGCTGCTGTTGTTTGTTTTTAGTGTGTGCTGGGAATTCAAGCCAGGATCCTGGGCACTGTAGGAAAGGGTTCTGCTGCTGAGCTACCCCTTCAGCCCACGGAATCTTTAAAAGATTAAAAGACCAAGAAGACAAGTCAATTTTAAGACTAATAAGGCAACCTGCTTTGTAAGTTACTGAAACCTAACCATTAGGACTACATGGTGCAGGCTGGGGTGTGTGCAGTGGTTGAATACTTACCTACCATGCATGAGGTCATAGGTTCAATCTCCAGCATTACCAAAAAAAATTTTTTTGATGACCACATTGTACAGGAAGAGACAGATAAGCCAATGGTCTACTTATGGGAAGTCCATAAATATAGCCAAAGAGAAATGAAGATTGTAGAAAAAATTACTCATAAAATAAACTGAAGATTAATCCAATCAGGAAAAAGTAGGTTCCTACCTCATACAACACAACCAAATAAAATCTAGATACAGAACTAATAATATCAAAGACAAAGTTTTAGAACTTTAACAAATGTGATAAGATATGAAATCAAGGAAAGCAATCTTAGAATAAAAAACATTAAAATTGATTGATATGACAACTAAAAACGCTCTACTGAGTGAAGGACATTATAAACAAGTGAAATAATTATCTATAGTCGGAAGACATTTGCAAGCTCTACTGCCAAAAATGGGATTAGCATCTGACACAAGAATCATAAATAATTTACAGGGAAAAAAGACAAAGTCTGTGAATATTCAATTCACATGAGAGTCAACGACAGTGAACATGGACTGTGCACAGCATCTCTGGAGACCAGGGACGTGTGGAAGCATTCAACCCCCAACGCCTGGGAAAAAGCCCTCCTGTGTCTTACGGCACCCTGTGTAGTGGGGACGTGGAGAAGCAAAACTTTGGATATCACTGGTAATGAGAGAAAATGCCACAGCCACGTGGAGTGACAATTTGGGTGATATTAATAGTTCCAATATTGTGCATTTCTAGGAGCCAGCAACTCGTCTTCCAGCTACACACCCTGGGGAAACTCTCATGTGCACAGTGAGACATATATGAAAATGCAGTTTCTATGGCAAGGTGCAAACAAAAAAATATACACCAATGGGAGAATAAGGATTTTTTTTACATTAATGCAGATAAATGAATGCATCTCAGCTACACCTATTATTATCATGAACTAATCTCAAAAATAGCATGAAGGGGGACAAAGTACAAAATGATATGAATTGTACATGATTACAGCTTGAATATGTATACGTGGAAATTACACACTCCAAATCACAGGGCAATAGTTTCCTCTGGGGAAGGAAGGAAGGGGGACGGGAGAGGAGCATGAGATTAGGAAGGAACACCGAGGGGGCACCAACAGGTCTAGAGAGGTTTTGTTTCTTTAAAAACATCTGAATCAAATACGGCAAAATGTTAATTTCTATTGCCCTGAGTGCCTGATGCATAAACATCAATTACATCCTTCATTCTACCTTGCTATGGAGTTGCCAAAGGTCATAACGAAAATGTTTAAAATTGCCCAAAGAGACCATTTATTAAAAGCCTCCACACAAAGACTGACACAAAGCTGGCATTTTATTCATCTAAGGTTTCCTTCATGTGTAAAATTTATTTTAGCAGTATTTATCAAAACTGCATTCTGTTTTGTTTTTGTAGCGCTGGGGCTGGAACCTAGGGCCACACACACAAGCTGTCACGGCTTCTCCCACTGAGTCGCACCTACTCAGCCCAGGCTCCTTTATCACCAAAGCTCCCACTCTGCATCCTCAAAGGCACAGCGCTGCCCGAGGGCAAACTTTTAGGGATACCTGACCGCCACTCCGGAGCCAGGTGCTGGGCTGTGCTGTCTTGCATGAATGCTGAAAGAGAGCGATTCAGTGGCTCTGAATTTAAGGGTCCCAAATGCTCTGTTAGAAATCCAGAAAACCCAGAGAAGGCCAGTGCTCAAACTGCAGCTGGTTCCCTGAGCTTCTATTTCACACTGCTGTGGTAGCCCTGCTCTCAAGTCACCACTTCACTCCATTTAGTCTTAAATACATAATGAGCATTTATTCAGTCCAAGGCCTGGCTGCCTGAATGACCATTTGAAGCAACTGTATTCCTTTCTGAATAAAGACAACCACTCTTGGGAAGGATATTAACAGCAGAGTCATTACTCATTAATAGATATTACATGCATGTGAACAAATGCTTTAAAATACTCCCTTGCAGTGCTTCAGGAGAAACTACGGGCACCCCAGGCATTGCTCCCCACTGCTGGGATTTCAGACAGCAGCCCATGAGGCAGGGAAAGGAACACTGAGCGTGGAGGAGCAACTCCCAACTCTGAAGTCAGGGCTGTCCCCGAACTCTGCTGGCCACTTTGGGCCTAGCAGCGGCTCTCTACAAAGGGAGGAATTGGCTTTGTCCAAAGGGCACCTTGGCGATCTCTACAGACATTTTTGGCTGTCACACGTGGAAGGTGCTACTGGTATCTCACAGGTAGAAGCCAGGGCTGCCGCTCAACATCCTACAGTGCACAAGCCACTGCCCGCCACTCAGAAGGCTCCTATTCCAAATGTCCACAGTGTTGCAGAGGATCACCCTGGTGCCCAGCGATGGTGAAAAACCCCACTGGTTTTCCAGAAGCTCGGAGTGGTTAACTAACTCATCCAAAACCATGGAGGCAGGAAGCCCAGCCAGGGCTGAACACCCCATTTGGCCTGATGCTGACGCAGGCTACTACTAGCAAAAGCCTTGTCTCCATGAGGCCACCCATGGGCACAGTGTGTCCATGCTCACCCTGCCTGTAAGAGGTGTGATGGAAATATGTGATGAACATTTAAATTTTACAAATTTATTACAATAAAGGATTTACTGCCATTAGCGCCCCTCAAATTATGCTTTGAGCTTATCCCATTGTTCCTGCCACTTTCTGAAGCAGTCTGTTTGAAGTGAGAGGTAACACTTTGAAGAGGAGTAATAGTAATGTGTCTTTTAACTGTCAACAGTTTAGCAAAATTTGAATATTCAGTGTATTAGAGGATTTTTTTTGTTTCATCTTTGAGGTGTTTTGTTTTGTTTTGTTTTGTTTTGTTTTGTTTTGTTTGGGGGCTTGTTTTGAGACAGAGACTTCCTATGTAGCTCAGGCTGGCCTTGAACTCACAGTTATCCTTCTGCCTCAGCATCCCTAGTGCTGAGATCACAGGCATGTGCCACCACACCCAGCAATTATTTTGGGGTCATACCTCATTCTCACTCCAATAGACCATGAAGGCAACAAAACTGCTTCCGTCACTCCAGGCTAGGCTCTCCATGCCTATTCCCACGTTCATAAGCACCCAAAGGGGGCTCCTTTGAAGAGCCAGTAAGGATGTGAAGGAATGGAAGTGGTGAAAAGAAGGACGATTAGGAATACAGGGACAACCCAGCTGCTAAGCCTGGCCTTTATTACAGCCTGAGGATGGCTTCCCTCCAGCTGGTGCCCCACGATCCATCTCTAAGGAGTACAGAGGCAGGGTGTTGTCCTCCAAATGCAGGGCTATGACTTCACCTTACCTGATCACACAGGGTTCCAATCAATCCTTCCAAATCCCGCTTCTCATGGAGCACCATCTGCTTCTCCTCATACTCCTGCTCCAGCTGCATTTCCAGCTGCCGGAGCTGCAGGCACACAGGGCAGATGCATGCACAGGATGAACAAGCAACAGGAGGACAAATCCCACAAGGCAAGCAGGGAAGAGGGGGATGTGGAGGTTGTGGCTTTGTTCCACAAAAGCTGCCCTGGCAAGTGGAAGGCCATGTGTCTGAAGGAGAATTCAAAACCTAAAAGCTCAGGAGCCAGACAACAAGAGGGAGAGCCTCTTGTCAGTTATGTGGAATCCCTGGGCTGACTGCGAAATCCTCCAACAGAACAGACCTCTATCTCCTGTAGCATTTAATCCCTTCCTCCTCTACCTTGAGATATTATTGATTCCATTTCACAGACAAGCACAGTAAGTCCCAGGGAGCACCCAAAGTGCAAGCTCTTAAATCAGGTGATGCTGAGGGTGTTAGGGTTCTGTCTCCTGAATCCAAATCTTTCAGTCACCCCAGATGGCCATAGCACCCCTCAGGCTACTAAAAATTGATTTCCTGCCACCATGAGAGACAGGCCAGACACAGCAGCCACCACATTATGAACTCAATGTTAGTGTCGATGAAAAGGAGAAAAACTCCCTTGCCTGACCACTCTCTCCCTTTATAAATCTATCCCTGGAGAAGCTCCAGGCAGGTCGGGCTCACACTGGCAATTCGTTGTAATCTTGGGCTGGGGTATGTGTCATGCTCCAAGGTACTCCTGGAACAAACCAGAGATGTGTGTGCCCTTCCCCCGGAGGAGTACGAGCAGAGACAGGGGCTTCCATCTCCTAACCCACGGAGGGAAAAATGCTGACGGATGGTCTTTTTTGCAGAAAGCAAGTTCACTTTGACATTTTCTTTTTGGGAAAGAGAAATAAGCTACCCATCTTTAAAAACATTCAAAATAATAAAATCTGTATATCAAGCAAGATATTTTCTGGAATGTGTTCTGTAGAGTATTTCCAGGTGGTACGCACAGGTATAATTGGGGGGAAGTGGGAGAGGGTGGGAAGGGCATGCAAGAATAAATGTGGAGAATGGTTAAAGGAGACTTAACTCAAAGCCTCCCTCCAGCAATTCCCCTTTAAGGGAATCGGTCAGTCATCCATAAGAATGTTTATCTCAGCACTGTTTGCAAAGAACAGAAACAACCTAAATGTCCAATGACGGGGGACTACTTAAATTAGAGAAGAGTACTGCCCAGTCATTATCCATTTCACAAGTCAGGTTCACTAAGGCAATGACAAACTGCTGAGTGAAAATCATGTGCTTTAAAACTGGATGGCTTCACTTAGTAAAAGTATATGTCTACGTGTATTACAGGTGTATACATAGTGAAAAAGAATGTTTAAAATGGTAGCAACAGGGCCAGGGATTTAGCTCAGCAGCTTAAGTTCCTGCCTTGCAAGCACACAGTCGTGAGTTCGATTACTGGTACCACAAAAAAAAAAAAAAAAAATGGTAGCAACAATGGTTTCTAAGGTAGGAAAATGGGTAAAATCTGGACCATTGGCAGAACATTGATAAAATGTAAGGAATGATCTGCGGTGGAAAGGAAATAGCCAGGAGAAGCAGCCCTGATTGATAAGTCCTCACAAGGCACCAGTTATATGCATGAGGAACTGCTGGCTGTGGTTTTGGGGTGACTATGCTGGCCAGCTCCAGAGGCTTCTGGAAGATCCAGATTCTTATTTAATACAGGTTCTTGTGGACTCTCAAAAGCACGTAGGTGGCTAAGGTCCCCAGGGGACTGCAAAAAGACATCCCTCTGGCCCCAGGCCCTAGCTCCTCTTCCCACAGCTCACACACCCGCTTCTGGCAGGACTGACGGACATCCTCCAGCTCCTCCTCTTGGTCCTCACGGTCCTTCTGGTGCATCTGCTTCATCCGCTCAATTTCCAGTTCAAACCTCTGGCGGAGCTGGGACAATAAGAACAGCACATGTCACTGCGGGTGGCCACTACCACTCTCTAGTCCCTCCCATTATCCTCGGTATCCCCATTAGCTTGGGTATCTCCATGGCACTGCCCATTTTTCCTGCATGGATGAGGGTCACATGATATTCCCTGGCATCCTGGAAGGTCTGAAATGGTCACTAAGGAGCCCAAAGGCTGCCCCCTTCATTCCTGCAGTCAGATGAGACATCAGGTATCCATCACACTCGCCCACGGTATTTAGAAGCAACCACAGAACCCCTCTTAACGCTTTTAAAACAAACCATAAGTTCATCTCTGCTCCAGAAGATAACAGCTGCTGTCCCCACAAAGGAAATTCAGTTGGAGTGGGGGAAGGAGCAAGATCTTGGTCTTTTAAATTGCTGAAAATATCCCCCTCTTTGGGCAGGGACCAGATAGCGTTCAACTGGGCCCCTGGTAACAGTCCTCAACTTAAAGTAGGCTCACTTTCAACGTCAGCCACCTTCCTTCCCTTAAAATGACAGAGGTTATGGGAAGATAATCAAAATGAGGAGCTCAGCAAGTAAATATAATATTTCTTCTTCATTTTTTCTCTAGTCTCCTGGACACTCCTGACATCCACAATACCATTTGTGTCAAGCTTATATGAGTTAACATAAAATTCTTTGGAAAAAGTGCTATATTGTGATCAATAAATCTGCACAAGGACACAGCGCAGTGTGAGGCTGTGGGGAAGTTAACCGTGGAGAGAAGTGGCGAGTCAGCCGCTGCCCCTGCACACTGAGGGCGGAGGACTAGGAAGTCGCATGGACTTTCATGCACGTCTGCTTCCAAGGCCTGAATGGTGCCTGGGCGGTATCTTCAAGAGTTAAGACAACTTTCCAAAGTGCTTGCTGAATTCTAGGCTCAGTGAGGTTCCTGCTCATTTACAAGACACACGGTAGCTACGCTAGGCTGTGCAATCCTCAGTGTCCCTTAAATACCTACATAGACATCCTCTTTCACAAGGCTGGAGGAAGCCTGGGGTTTGACAGGCTCGTATCTCACTTCAGGGTAGGAGAGTGAAGGCTGGAGCAAGCAGGGACTTGGCTAAGGCCATGTGGACAATGAGGAGCCTCAAAGACCTGTCCAGATGTGACCATATCATGGATCCTTGGTTGTCACATGACTTTCTAGTCACAGGGCCACTGTACAGGCTGACCTCCGGCTTGGCACTCTCATTCTGAGTCATCTCTCAGCTTTCATCTTTTGGTTTCAGTAAATGTCACTTCTTCCAACGATTTTTCCCAACCCTTCAAGAGCAGACCAGCAAGTTCATTGTTCCCCTAACTCTGAGAAAGCCCGTGGACCTTGTGCTATCACGTCTGCATTCTCAACATTCACATAGTGCCTGACAGCAGATGGACCTAAAAAACACGGCTGACTGCTCCTTAATCAGTACCTAAGACTCTCTAGGCCCTGATCCTCCATACCCAGCACACCCAGAAGGTGACAACCTATGGGACAGAGTGAAGGCAAGAGAGATGCAAGGGCTGGCCCCAGGCTTTAACAGAGCTGCTTAGAGTCCATCTGATTCACACATTTATGTTACTGGGTTACATTTCTTGCATAACGAATTTCCAGCTTTTAAGACAAAATTGCCTTTTACAAAACCCTACATTAGAAATGTCCCTAGAGCTAAGACTCAGAACTTTTGTTTATGTTGGGGATACACAAAAACATTTATTTTTTCTCCCTGGCCACCAGAAATTTTAGAGGAAATTAAATGTAAAGGAAGCTATGTTTCTTGTATCTCATTAACTGTGCCTACTCCTTCTTTGGTGTCTATTTTAATTTGTATTTTTCTGGCTAGATTGTTTTACTTAGAATTATTCTGTTCTGCATGTCTATATGCTGCTTCAAATGCTTTATGGAATGAAGCAGACATGTGAATCAGCAAGCAGACAAAATATTCACCTGTCCTTTGTTGGAGGTGATGGTAACTAGTGTCTGATATTCCCGCTTACTCCCCTATTTCCTGAAGACTCACACTCCCCTCTTCCTTGAGGCAATGCACACAGCAGGCATTCAGGCTCTATGTGCTCAGAGGACTCAAGTTCAAATCACACTCTCATCATTTTCTCCATGTCTCAGAGCCTCAAGTTCCACATCTGTAAAGTGAGGGTGATACATTTCCCACAAAAGTTTCTTGCAAGATTCAAGAGAGGCACTGTGTGGATAGCTTAAGGCCAAGTCTTACCCGCAGACAGTACTCAATAGTGTTATGTATTTGGTCAGTAGTTATTTGCTGAGCACTAAATAGATGCCCGGTCTCATTCTAAGCTCTAGGGATGCACTGATAAGCAAGGTTAGTCTAAAATGGCCTATCTTCCTGAAATTTTTATCTTAATGAAGAATACTGTTACTGAGAAAGATTTTAATATAATGTAAGATTGTGGATATTACAACGGAAAATAACTAAGGAGATGAAAAGGGAGTGTGGCATGACACTGGAGCTATTTGCAAGGTGCAAGCTTCTCTGAGACAGTGACATTGACCTTCAGGAGAGCAGGAGAAGTCTAGATCATGACGGATCTGAATGTCAGACTGAAGAGATAGCAGGGACCACGGGAGGACAAGGAGCAGTGGAGTGAGGTGTCTGTGCCATGATTTACTAATACTGCTCTGCACTGGAGCCAGCCCAGGGCAGAGTGTTGTCCTGGACAGGACTTTCCCACCTGCTCCAGTTGCTTAATGGTGTTTTCCTGCTGGTTCTGGACCTTCTCACGCTCACGGGCACTGGATTCCAGCTTCCAGAGTCTCTCCTTCAAGCCAGCCATGCCACTTTCCCCTAGAGAAGGCGACCCCAGCAGCTCTTGTTTATGCTTCTGCAGCGTCTCCACCTCCTGCTTCAGTCTCAAGGTTTCCTGCTCCTTTTGCTAGGGAGACAAAGGGGACAAAGATTTGAGTCCCTACCATGAGGTGAGGGACAGGTCCCAGGAGCAGACCCTGCCTTCTCCAGGGAGGCCTCTGCAGCCTCCTGGAGAGAACAGCAACTTTCCCTTTTCTTGTGGGACATCTCTGTCACTACTTCAAGGCATCCATAGTGCCCTCTGGGGGATCCACCAGGATTACTTGGCTCCTGTACAACAGGCACTGGGGGGTAGGGATGGAGGGGCTGGGCGAGAAGCAAACCACTGCCCTGGAGTTCAGTCTCAGCACATAAAGGAAGGGTGCTCCTCCACCTGTGCACTGATGCTGGTAGAGAACCACTGGAGCCAGGAGGCACTGTGACCATAAATAGCCCTTCCAAGTGACAAAGCCAGCTCCAGAGACAAAGAACTTTGGGCTAGATCATGAAGGAGCTGACTGCCAAGCTAAAGAGTGCAACAAGGAGCCACAGAAAGATAAGAAGTTGTTGAGAGAGAAACTCATGCTACAGTTTAATAAAATCCCTCTGAACCAGAGTCTACACTGCTCTTGGACATGGTTACAACTAACTCATTTTCTACTCAGCCTCTCGCACCTCCCAGGTCGTCATCTTGCAACCTGTGCAGGAGACTGGCACCAATATCATGACATCAAGCAACAGAGGTCTGATTATCAATCTGCCAACCACTATAGGTTTTATTAAGACACACTAGACACCGTGACTCTAGCTGCCCGATCAGGACACCCACATGAGGTTCTCTCGGTCACCAACTGCACCACCTGCAAGAACCCAGAACCAAGAGCCAGACGGCCCCGTGGTCCCCAACCCCACATACCTCCAGCTGCTCCTGCACCCGGCCCAGCTCCCACCGCACACTGTTGCTCTCCTGGCTCACTTTCTCCCTGAGGCTCCTCTCAAACACGGACTCCCCCAGGGCCTGGGCCAGCTGCACATCAAACCTGTCCAGGATAGAGCACACATCACAGCCTGTGGAGAGAAACTGAGGAAGGGGTGGGGTGTGGCTGGAGAGAGGCAGTGAGTTCTTTGAGAACTATGAGGCAAAGGGACCAGTGCTCAATGCTTTCCCACAGGGCTGGCAATGTGGGTAGGAATCTGGGAGGCTGCACAGTGAGACTTAGGGTTTATGGAGTTTACACAAAAATACTACCTATTAAAATCCTGCTAAGATGATATACAGATCAAAAGCTAAATATATATTAATGTAAAGCTATATAAATATTTGACATATAGACAGAAAACTAAACTACTTAGTTTTCTAACATATTTCAAGGTCCATTAACTCTACCAGGCCTACATTTGGTATCTAAAATTCAAATACCAATAAACAAATATAAATAGAAAGATACAAGTATCTTTCAAACACAATGTATGTCTATATACAGTCATTCCTTTGTCTCCAAACTAATATATGATATTCCACATTTTCTATTTTATGTCATATGATCTGGTCGATGCACATTGCAGCATGCTTTTTTTGGACAAAATTCTGAACATTTAGACATTTCTCTTGTCTTCATCTCCCTAGCAGAAAACACGAAGACAGGACAGTCCCACTGAGAGGCATCAAGGCACTGAGTAATGTCCCTTTAGGTTGCTCTGACCCTTCAGAGGGTTTCTGGTCAGGAGCAGGTCCTGGACCTTCTATCATTTTGCTCAGTTTTCAAGCCTTCTTTCTCACAGATGAGGACACCATCAAAAGACCCTTTGCCAAGTCTCTGCAAGGTATGACTTGGAGTCACAGACAGGAAGTTCAGGGGACCTTGTGTGGCACTTGAGGTTTGGTCCTTAGTAAAAGAAGGCTTCCCCCATTATAAGATCATCCAATGTCCCTAACACTAGCTGATCTTCCAAAGTCTCAGACTCCAGAAAGCCACTCATATCTCACATACTGAAACCCACTGTGGGGACAGCCCAGAAGCTTTCTGATTGGCTGGTGATGACATCATTTTAGAGGCAATGTTTGCAACTGTGAATGGAAGCACTGTGATGCCAGTGGTGATCCAGCAGTTCCAAGGTGCCAGGCCTTGCACTGGGTTTACTATAGTCCTTAAAGCAATACAGGAAGACACATATTACTACATTCATTTCCAGAGGAGGAAACTGAAGTGTGGAGTCCCAAAATCATAGAAGTAAGCTTGAGCCCAACTACCATAGTAGCCTAAGTAATCTCATCTACCTGTCCATGCCCTGGGATAGATGAGGTGAGGCAGTTGGGGAAAGGACAGGGACTAATGCTCCAGAAGTATCCTTGACTCAACAGACCACTTGATGCCAAAGAAAAGCTCCTGCAAACCCCAGCTTCTAAAACACACTGAGGGCAAGCAGGCCTGCACACACACACTCTACCCCCCCAGGAGTGGGCCTGGGCTCCAGCCTCCTTGGGTGTGGAACCAGTGAGTTGAGGCAGAGTTGAGTGTTCCATCAGCCCTCAACTAAGCTTTGTGACCTATGCATGGTATAACCATGGCAACAAGAGGGCAACTCCAAATGGATCCATTCTGGGCCACTCTGAAATGAGAAGCAGGGGAATAGGATGGGCTCTGGCAGAACAGCGACTCCACTCTGCTCAGGGTCCAGCAAACCAAGCAGGCAGCTGTGTCTACACTCTGGTTAGACAGGGAAAGATGCAGGAAAGCATAGCTGATTTCTAGAGCTCCTTCTCACACAGCCATTCTGCCTGAATGGCCACCTACACTGAGACTTCTGCTGACTCCATGGGCTTCTGCAAAAGTGCTAATGCACCTGAAGAGGAATCTGCTATCGGTGACTAGCTCCAAAACTTGCTCCTGCTCTGACAGGTAAACCTGGAGATGAGAAAATGCAAGAAGAAAAGGGGCCTTCCAGGAGCCTCGTGGCGGGTCTGCAAGGCTCTGGAATGGGGGTTTCTGTCCACAGAGATGAGAGAATACTAAAGAGATGGAATTTTTATGACTGCACAAATTCCAGAGGCCAAATCCCTACCCCTCAAAGACCTAAAACTCTCAGAACAGAATGGAGCCCACAGTTGAGAACTCAGAGGGTCACAGCCGGGAGAAATTTGGAGAATGGGGGAGTCTATATTGCTCATTCCTTTGCTGGGAAGCTGTCAGAGCCATTCTCCAATGGTCTGTGAAGTTCAAGGATTCCTCTGAAACATCAGTCTGGCCCAGAGAGGTGGTGTCATTTCACAAGGTCATGCAGCAAGTGGTCAAGCTCCACCTGGCCACTTCTTTTAGGTAGCCATCTTCCCTAGTGCAAGGGTAAAGCAAAAGACATTGCAGGAGATGGAAAAGGGAAAAGGGTAAAAATCAGTAAGAAGAGAATGAACCTCTCTTACTGGGGGAAACATGTTAACACTACTCAACAGCTGGTTTTTACAGATGAAGAAGCCAGCTTGGGAAAGCTCAAGGATAAATAAAAGAAATAATATTTAATGTAAATCAGGTTTGAAATGTCTGCCACATGCCTGGATAAAATTCTGCCTGCTACCTCTTGGAAAAGAGGCACCTTCAGCAAAACTACAGCTTGGCTCACAGAGGAATGTTTTCCTTTATTTTATCCTGAATATTCTAAAAAGAAGCTGCACTATACCTGTTTGCCTCCTGTGAAGTCTCTATGGCTGGCTTTCCTGGCTCAACATAGGAGCCTCCTGTACACCTTTCTCCTCCTGAGAGAAAGAATGGGAAGTTGGCAGACACAGCCGCAGTGGCCAGGCACGAAGCGCAGCTGAAGATCTGCACAGGGAGCCCAGGAGTGTGGGCCTGAGTTCCCATCCAGGAGCCATGATTGCTTGGCTGGGAAGCACCATAACAGGAAAGCAAGCATGGTGCCCATGCGCACCTTCAGTGCTGGAATCTCATGGAGGCACTGGTCCAGTCCTTGCCAAAACTGCTCCCAGGTCCTGAGACTCTAACTTCCAAATGAGAAGAGCAAGAGACTGGGGGTTTTTTTTGGGGGGGGTGTTGTTTGTTTGTTTGTTTGTTTTCATTTCCAACACTGGATCCTCTTCCATTTCCAAATTCAGTCCATCTAGATGGCCAACCCTATTAGGTAGCTCACACCATAAGGAGATGTCCTCACCTGCAATCTACAGGCAGGGTAAGCAACCTGAGGTCCAGAAGGGCCAGGCAAGCCGCTCAAGATCACACAGCTAGAAAGAGGCACAGATGAGACCCGAACTGGAATGATTTCACAGCAGTTCTGTGAACCTTCCCTCACTTGACAAATGAAGAGGCTAAGGCTCAGGTGGCCAAAGTCATGAGGCCAAGGCTGAGGCTGGACAAGGGAAAGAGCTATGCTGGAATTCTGGGAGACCTCTTCAGAAATAAGGTGTAAGGAAGAAGGAAAGCAAAAGGAGGGAAGAAAAAGGTCCAAGAACCAGGGGCCTGATAGGGTTCTGTAAGGGGGGCTCTAGCATAGAATTCAGAGGCCCATAGGACCCCAGCAGCAGTGCAGCACACCCTGGCAGCGCTAGATGATGAAACTGGACATGACTCACTTCTTCTGCTTCTTCTCTAGCTCATGGTTCCGGCTCTGCTGGTTCTCAAGCAGGACTCGAGTGTCCTCCAGGTCCCAGGTGAGATGGTGGCACTTCCTCTTTAGTTGGTGTGCTGTCTTCTTGGCCTCCTCATAAGCATTCTGTAGCTCTCCTAGCTGTGGGAGGAACAGAATGAGTTACCCCACTCTGTCAGTGCCATTTCCATAGGGAATTTCATGGTAAAAAAAAATCGACATTCAGGCGATAGAACAATCTGGCCTTGACCACTTTTGCTGTCACTCCTAGGAAGCTTCCTGTCTGGGTCTCAGTCTGTTGAGAGGCAAAACAGGGATAATTCCACCAAGTTCTTAAGGTTGTTTCCTCTCATCCTCAGTCAACCTCCTGGCAACATACCCTACACCTTTTACCTGTTCTGATTCAGCTTGTCAGCCCCTTGAGTGCTGGATAATTCCTGTCCTACCTGCTAGTGTCATCTGGGAAGGCTCAGTGATAGAACTACCAAAATGGCACACTCAGATAACTGCCCAGGAAGCCTAAGTGGCAGATCCCAAAGATTAAAGCTGGGAATGGCATTCTAGACAAGCTGCATCACAGAGTGTGCATGTGGCCTTCAACAAATACAGACATAAAGGCACTTGCATCTTCTTCTAGGAAATATCCTCCCAAATGTCCTAGTTTGCATCTGGGAAAGAGAACGACTCAGCACACTCACTTTGAAGAAATGGTCTCATTAAAGAATTGCTTTAAATAAGCAAAACTCTGAGTTAATGAAGCCTGTAATTCTAAATTCAGTATTTGAAGGCAAATGGGATGTTTTCTTATATTCTGCTGCTCAGAGAAGGTTGCGGTTTTATTACTTTTTAATGTAGCATGAATATTCCCCCTTCCTTAGGGAAACTGACCCGACTTTACAATTTGTGTTAAAGAACTGGGCTGTTCCCCTGTACTCATCATTCTGTGTGTACCTACTGCTCAGGATGTCTCTTGACAATCACAAGATTACACCCATGTTGGAAGCAGCCATTAAACCATCACCAGTACCGGGGAAGATACTGAGCTTCACTTCTGTGGTTCATAGAATCTCATGTGATCTCACTCTGGTACTTCCTCTGCTATGATCACATCATAGTTTCCTTTCACATGGAGCATGTAAGAGTAATAGCAGCCACTAAAAGCCTCCACCCTGTGTTTCTTACATTGAACAGGAGAGACTAAGAAACAGATAATTACAATATAGCACAGCAGGGCTTAAGTCTAGGGAAACATTTCAGGGACACCCAGCTCAACTGTGTCAGTGAAGAATTTCTGAAGACAGTGATATTTAATCAGGAATCTTAAGAATAAGTAGAGATATCCAGAAAGGGAAGCAAAAATGAGCTTATTGCAAAGCAGAAATAGCATGTGCAAAGTCCCACGAGTGAAAAAGAATTAGGAATTTCAGGAAGGAGAAAAAAAAAAACAGTGCAGTTATAGTTGATAGAATGCCAGAGTCAGCTTGTACTGAGCACCAGTTCTACGTGTCTTTTCCAGTTTTGAGGTTTGGTGACATCCAGTGGCAATCCGAAACTGGCCACAATGGGAATCTGAAATTCCCCACAGGGGAATTTGCAAAGGCTACAAGTCATGACTTTTGAGCCATTTGCCAGCACACCACTGGTTAGCATGCAGATTGGTTAGAATGTTAGACTAAAGCTAGAGATAATGAAAGATGGAAAAAGAGGTCAAAGCATCACTATATCCATCTGGAAAGACTATGAAAGATTTTATTAGAGCCACATCCAGCGAACTCCAAGCAGCTAGCAGGGGCCAGAATTCAGTCCCAGACCCTGAATGTGCAAGGGTGAATCCCAGCACACAGGAAAGCCTTGGAACATCGCTTCCAGGTGGTAAGACCATGCCCCATGTCAGAAATCACCCAAGGATGCACAGGAGGTGCCCGTGGGCCTAACTGGTCCCAACTGGGCCATGCCCAGTGAACCCCAAGCAGCTAGCAGGGGCCAGAACTCAGTCTCGGGCCCTGAAGGCACGCAGGTTGAATCCCAGCACACAGGGAAGCCTCAGAACATTGCTCCCAGGTGGTAGGACCATGCCCCACATCTCAAATCACAGGAGGATACATGAGAGTCCCTGCAGGCCTAACTGGCCCATGCCCAGCAAACTGCAAGCAGCTAGCAGTTGCCTGCAGCCCACCACGAGAGCCAAAAGTGGGCCAGGGGATTTCCCAGAGCACAGAGGAACCTTGAAACATCGCTTGAAACCCAGAAATAAGGAAATTGACAAAATGAAAGAGCAACATGCAATCTCAAACTTCCAGCCCAACCCAAGCAAGCCTAGGAAACATGGACAGAAGAAAATATAAGCCATATACCTGAAATTCCTGAAATGATAACAACTGAAGTAAAGAAACAACTCCAGGAAGCTATAAAAGAACTCAAATCAGAAATAGTCTCCCAGGTAAAAAAAAGAAATGATAAATGTAATGAAAGAAATGTGGAACACATCTAAAGAAGACATAGTTAAAAAATTAGAGAAATAATGCAAAAAGATGGAAAATATGAATGAAAAATATAAGAAACAAACTGGATGCATGAAGCAGATTCAAAGAGACATACAGGAAATCAAAAATTCCATCGAAAGTTGGCAAAACTGCCTCAACAAAAGTGAAGAAAGAATTTCAGACCTCAAAGACAAGATTGCAGCTAGTGAACAGGAAAAGAAAGATCTTTTAAAAATAACAAGGAACCAGGAAATAACAATTCAAAAACTACAAGATGATGCAAAGAAAAACAACATAAGATTGATAGTTATAAACAAAAAGTAAGGTGACAACACAAATGATATCAAGAGGCTATTTACAGAAGTAATAGCTGAAAATTTCCTGAACATGAGAATGGAAACTGACATACAGATCAGCGAAGCATATAAAACTCCAAATAACCATAACCAAAATAAAACTACACCTAGACATATAATAATCAACATCCCAGAAATCCAGCATAAGAACAGAATACTGAAAGCTATTAGAGAAGACACAGATCACCTATAAAGGAAAGCCTATCAGAATCACAGCAGACTTCTCAATACAAATAATGAAGTCAAGAAGAGCATGGAGTGAAGTATTTCAGATCTTAAAGGAAAATTATTTCCAACCCAGATTGATGTACCCTGCAAAACTGTCCTTCAAAATGGATGGAGAAATAAGATATTTCCACAGCAAAGGACAGCTGAAGAACTTCATGACCATCAAACCAACCCTGCAAAGAATACTGAAAGATATCCTAGACAGACATAGGAAAAAATCACTAAGCAAGGCAAACAATTAAACAGAGTGGTAAGGTAAACAATCAACAGCAGAAAGAAAACATGTCAAAAATAAACCAATATATAACAGTTATAACCATTAATGTAAATGACCTCAATTCACCAATTAAAAGAAACAGACTGGCAGAATGAAACAGGAAACAACATCGAACCATATGCTGTGGAAATACAGAAGATCATCAATCCCTATTTTGAAAACCTGTACTCTCATAGGTTTGTTAACACAGAAGAAATGGACAGATTCCTAGAAACATATGAAACACCAAAGCTGGGTCAAGAAGATGTGAAACTGCTGAATAACCCAATTTCAATTAACAAACTTGAAAATGTAATTAAATCCTTACCAATAAAGAAGAGCCCAGGTACAGATGGATTTACTGCAGAATTCTACAAGAAATTTAAAGATGATTTAATGCGTACACTCCTCAAACTCTTCAATGAAATTGAAAGGCAAACAGTTCTCCCTAACTCATTCCTGGAAGCAAACATTACTCTAATACCAAAACCTGAGAAAGACTCAACCAAAAAAATTGAACTACAGGCCAATCTCCCTAATGAACATAGATGCAAAAATTCTCAATAAAATTTTGGCAAATAGAATGCAGCAAATCATCAAGAAGATTATACACCACGACCAAGTGGGGTTCATCCCAGGAGTATGGTTGCGTATGGTTCAACATACGCAAATCAGTAATCCACCATATCAATAGAGCCAAAAATAAGAACCACATGATCATTTCTATAGATGCAGAAAAAGCTTTTGATAAGGTCCAACATTTATTCATGAAAAAAAAAACCTTACAGAAAATTGAAATAGATGGTATTTACCTCAATATAATAAAAAGCTATCTATGACAAACCAATAGCCAGCATCATATTAAATGGCCAAAAACTAAAAGCCTTTACCCTAAAATCAGGCATAAGATAAGGATGCCCATTATCACCACTCCTATTCAATATAGTTGTGGAAATACTAGCCAGAGCAATTAGACAACAGAGAGAAATAAAAGGAGTAAGGATAGGAAAAGAAGAAGTTAAATTATCATTATTCGCAGATGACATGATACTCTACATAGAAGACTCCCAAAACTTCACTGAAAGACTCCTAAGTATAATAAATAAATTCAGTAATATAGCTGGGTACAAAGTCAACACTCAAAAGTCAATAGCATTCCTATACACTAACAACAAAACCACTGAGAGAGAAATAAGACAAACCACACCCTTCACAATAGCATCCAAAAAAAATGAAATACTTAGGAATCAATCTAACAAAAGAAGCAAAAGATCTATTCAGGGAAAATTATAACACCCTGAAAAAAGAAAACAAATAGGACCTCAGAAAATGGAAAGACATCCCTTGCTCATGGATAGGAAGAACAAACATTGTGAAAATGGCCATTCTCCCAAAATTGTTATATAGATTTAATGCAATTTCAATCAAAATGCTACTAGCATACCTCACAGATCTAGAGAAATCCTTCCTAAAATTCATCTGGTTTTCAAAAGAAAACCCACAAATTGGGAAAAAAATCTTAGTGAACGGTCCCTTAGACAAAGGTCTTCTGTCAAGAACATATAGAGAATTAAAAAAAATCAGATCCCCAAAATTCAAAGACCCATTCCAAAAATGGGCATCTGAGATGAATACACAGTTCTCAGATGAAGAAATACAAATGGCAAATAAATACATGGAAAAATGTTCAGCATTATTGGTCATTAGAGAAATCAAAATTGAAACAACACTGAGGTTCCATCTCACTCCAGAAAGAATGGCCAGGATAAAGAAAACTACCAACATCAAATGTTGGAGAGGCTTCAGGGGAAAAAGAAACTCTTCTGCACTGTTGGTGGGAGTGTAGACTGGTGCAAGTACTGTGGAGATTGTGTCCTATTAACGAGTTTTTGCATGTTGAAATAAATCTCCAGCATAGTGAAAAGAGTTTGGAGATTCCTCAAAAACCTGGGATTGGAGGTACCATTTGACCCAGCTATTCCATTTCTAGGCATATTCCCAGAAGAACTGAAAACATCATACCACAGTGATATATGTGCACCCATGTTTATAGCAGCACAATTTGTAATAGCCAGATCTTGGAAACAACCTAAATGTCCATCAACTGAGGAACTGATTTAAAAAGATGTGGTATTTTTATACAATGGAGTACTACTCTGCTATAAAGAATGATCACATTGAGATATTTATAAGTAAATGGATGCAACTCGAGACCATACTCATAAGTCAAACTCACATGTAAATATCGTATAGTCTCCCTAGTGTAAGAAATGGTAAGAGTACATAAGATACAAAAAGCTCAATAAATACAGTGAAATGATAAGAATCTGATTAAAGGGAAAAAATATTATCTCAGGGAAAATGAGGAAAAAGAAAAAGGAAGGGAAAAGAAGAAATATCTAAAATTATATAAACACACTTAGGCTATCTAAGATGATTGTGCTACAAATTCTGTAAGTTCTTGGAACAAAATAGTTAACATTCATAGGATTGGAACAATTTTGCATATTACTGTATAGTGATCTGAGGGACTCTTGAAGATCATTATGTAAAATAACAACCCCAGTTTTGGTCATACCACCTTGTTTTGAAGGCCTATATTGTCAGTGATCTGGGCTCTTTGCCATTGTTGTTGAGATGAACTTACAAAAAAAATAGCTAAACAAACATTTACTATGTGAGAAGAGAAGAAATGGAAAGTTCAACAATGCTGAGACTGTGAAGACAAGTTCACAATCAGTAACTTAAAAGCACAGGGAAAGGAATCCACCCTGAGAATCGATACAACATGCAATGCCAGGACCATCTCAAAGGGATTCTGTACAATTTCGTCCGCACGGCAGGTGATTGAGGGGAGGGGCTGGAGGCAAGAGGCCAGTTATGAGGCTGGTGCTCCGGCCTGCGTGAGACATGGAGATAGACAATTCGAATAGAGACAGTGGCAATGGATAAAATGCGACTATCTTAAAAATATACTGCAGTGATTTTACAGATGAGAAGGCCTAAAAGGTAATAGGACTTCCATACAGTCCAATGAGAAAAGAAACTGGAATTCAGGTGTTCTGAGTTATTGTTCTTGTCATGCATGCCGCAGAGCAGTCCCTTCCTGCATAGAACACCCACAGGTAGAGAAAACAGTTTCCGTATCCCACAGTGGCCAGGACTGTAATAGCAGCAGAGGCAGGAAACCTTGAACTAGCTGGCCACACACACACACACACACACACACACACACACCTCCACCCCCCAGGATTACCTGACATTTCAATCATGCACAGTGCAGGTAAGAATCTGCCCACTACTGGACACCTCTGGGGCCCGGGCTCCCACTCCCCCCTACCTTCCGCTCCAGCTCCTTCCTGGACGTCAGCTCTGAGTCCAGCCTCTCCTCACACTGCTGTAGACGCTTGCGGAGGAACTCATTTTCCATCTGAGCACAGTCCAGGCGCATCTGCCACTCCTCCGCTGTGTCACAGAGGTGGGAAGCCATGTGAGCACAAAGCAAGAAGGAAAGCAGTCATCTTCCGACTTTCTCAGCTCTTCGCATGCAATTTCACAATATTTGTGGAACCCTTAATACCTCAACTTTGGGTTTCAAATTTTGTATGAATTCACTGTATGTGAAGATATGGACAACTATTTGGAAGAAAACAACAGACAATTTAGATGGTGAAGCTCTCCGGTTGCCTTGCTTTGAAATCTGTGTCTCTTACATTGTTTTCTTATGTTCTGTTTTGTTATGTTCAATTTTACTCTCTTTAAAATAAAATTGAAAAAAAAGAAACTATGCTTTAAGTCCAAATTTTTAAAAGACCCACTTCTTCCAGGCACCCTGCTCTGACCACCTCCAGCTATCTAAAGTTCTTTGTTTAATTAAACTCAATATTTATTGGTAATTTTGATACAGAGCTTTGCAAGCCACACATAGACACCACTTTTACCAAAATTTTCAGCAAGAAAATTCAAGAAATAAGATGAAGATGCATGCTACTGTAGGTACTACTCGACATTTTTCTGGAAATTCTGGTCAATAAAATAAAACAAGAAAAAGAATAAGCTAAAACACTGAAAAGAAAGGAAATAATAATTGCTATGAGATAATATGACTGTCAGGATAACAAAATCAAGTAAATTAAAGTATGATAACTAATGACAGCATTTACCAAGGTATATGCATATAAACTCAGTTTATAAAAAACAGTTTTCTTTAACCCTGGATGTTTTTCTGAGAATTTAGTTTTGGAGAAAGTTGTTTAAATCTCTTGATTACTTAACTATTCTAAGTCAGTTGCCTTCTATTGTTTGTCTCTACCAATAACTCACATTTTTCTTTTTTCAAAGAAATTTCATACTCTTTCAGGGCAAGGGAGTGATTTAATTACCTGTGAGTTCCTAACATCCTGTGTTTCCTGCACACAGAGGATTCCTCATACCTATTAGTACAAGCTCATCCATTGCCTAATGAACCCAACAAAATTATCTGGCAAAAAGGAATCATCCCAGCCCTAGGGATATAGTTCAGTGCTAGAGCACCTGCCTAGAGTACACAAGGCTCAGGGTTCAAATTCTCTATTTGACAACATTTTCCCAAAAAATTATTTGCTAGTTTAAAGACTTTTTAGCTGAATAAAAGACATAGGTGTAGGCAAAGACATCATGAACAAAATCCTGATTGCTTGGGAAATTCTACAAAGAATCAAAAACCTGTGATCTCACTAAAAAAAAAACTTTGGCATAGCAAAAAGGAATAAAATCACCAAGAAAATGAAAAGACAACCCACAGAATGGGAAAAAATCTTAACCAGTTGTTCCTCAAACTAATATCTAGACCATACAAGGAACTGAAAAAAAATCAGACCCCCCCCAAGTTTAAAGACCAATCAAAAAATGGGTATCTGAAACTAATAGACACTTCTCAGATGAAGAAGTACAAATGTCAAATAACTATATGAAAAAATGTTCAACATCAATGATCACTCAAGAAATGCAAATTACAATAATGCTGAGATTCCATTTCCAAAAAGAATGGCTATTATCAAGAAATCAATGAATAACAAATGCTGGCGGGGCTGTGTGGAAAAAGAAACTCTCTTCCACTGTTGGTGGGAGTGTAGAATCGTGCAACCACATTGGAAATCAGTGTGGAAATTCCTCAAGAAACTAGGAGTAGAGGTCTCATTTGACCCAGCTATCCTCCTCCACACTACAGCAATATATGCACATCCATACTTATAGCAGCACAGTTTGTAATAGCTAAATCTTGGAAACAACCTATCAACCAATAAGTGGATTAAAAAAGATGTGTTTTTTAATACAATGGAGTACTAAGCCATAAAGAAGGATAAACTTGGGACATTTATAGCTAAATGGATGCATCTTGAAACCATACTCTTAAAATAACTTGGACACACATGTGTAACTATCGAATTGTCTCTCTGGTGTGAGAAAATTAAAGTGTAAATAGAACCAAAATGTATAATAGATATTGTGAAATAGGAAGAAATTGTTTAAAGGGAAGGGAAAACCGGGGAGAGGAGAAAAATGAGGGAAAAAAGGATAATACAGAAACTAAGCTTTGGAAATAAGGACAAGTAGAAGGATTGAAGGGATGGGAGGGAAATGGAAAAAAAGGAACTAAGATATATCATGTATAGGTACAAACTCCCTATAAAGAATGAGATCATTATGTGTATCTAAATTGTACTGATAAACTTAATAAAAAATTAAACTAAAATTAGATTATTATGTCTTACTTCCTGACCATCTGAATAACAGAATAATGCTCCTTAAATTAATGGAGATGTAGAAATAAATCCCCAAATAGAGGGCTTTAAAGACAGTCCATCTATCCCTGTATCATCCAGCCATGCTCATGAATGGACACATGAATGGATAAGTGGATGAGCAAATAGGTAATTAAATGACTGCATAGATGAATAAGTGGATGGATGGATAAATGGATGGATATCTAGGTCAAGGTGTTGGAAAAGGTGACTGTACATCACAAACCCAAAAGAAAGATGATGCAATAGGAATTAAAACTTGTCCCAGCTTCTGCCAAGGTAAATATTACCTTGGCAGATAGAGAAGATTCCTGTCTCCCCACCAGAGAGAGACAGGCCTGTGGAGGAGGAGAAGGCAGTGGAAGCCCTTCCTCAGTGCTGCACATATATTCAGAGCATGGCGGGAGCGCCTGAGCAGCCAGTCCTCCATCTCCACAGCTTGCCTCTGTCTTCTGCTTTCCGGCCTAAGGGTGGTGCTCATCATCAGTGTGTGTAATCCAGCTCTACATTATCCAGTCACCTTTCCCTGGCTCTGTTGGGTAGCCACGTTTCTACTGTGAGTTTCTTGAGAGCAGAACTAAAAACTAAAGTTCTTCTGTAACCCCCACGGTGTCCATCATAAAAGGCATAAAAGGCTAAATTTAAATATTTAGCCATGCATATAGAAAAACCACATTTTTTTTACCATTAATACTGCAGCCTGACCCAAGGAAAGAGGGTTCAGTGTCACCACAGTGGTATAATTATACTACAGTGGTATAATTCAAGTGTTTTATTGCTTCTTTCAATTTTCCTGTATTTTAGAAATTGTCTATAATGAGTGTGCATTACTTTCATAATGAAAAACAAAGTATTTGTAGGGTGGTTTCCCAGAATGAGTATGCAGAGCTGAGAGCCTGTTTAGTATTGTGATTAATGTGCTCCTACGCTAAGCATATCTCCCCATCTCATCAACTCCATGATCTTTTCTGAGGAACCCAAACTAAGGACTCTTACTCAGACATGGGACTCAGTCTGATGGGACCAGTGCTGAGACACTTTTGTGGAAATTTTATGTCCCGTGCTGCTGGTCCTGTGCCAACACATTCCCCACTTGGTATGAATACTCTGCCTTGCTGGCTCTCTCTTCTCAGAGAATCTCAAACTCCTGTGTTAACCTTTCTGATTAATGCCAGCCCTGGGGGTAGCCAGGACGCAAGGACAGAGTATAGTCAAAAGCCTAGGTACCTCGTCTCCTCTCCATAGACTCCTGACTGCCATACCTCTGACTGTCCTTGACATTAGGAGGGTATGATGTCAACATTTCCTAGAGGCTGACACAATGCATATTCTTTTTGCCCAACTCCATTTGGCAGGAGAGAGAAAGAACAGAACAGCTTGTTGATAAATATGTCACCATGCCATCAACCCATAAGAGACACACCTGAGGCAGCTGTGTAAAAATGGCATGCCCAGGTACCTGTGGTGCTACGGAGCATGTCTATCACAGGAGGTTGCAGGAATCCTCCCACCTTCCCATCACAGGCCCAGATGCAACCTTCTCAGTGATGGCATCTGCTCCATGGGTGATTATGAGCATGAGCAGTGACTCTATCATTTCTCAAAATAATAGTGACCCAGTAGATAATAGCTACTTGGTACTCTGTGTCACAACCATGGCCAAACACCTCTGTTAATCATACATGACTATCTCCTTTGGAAAGATGAGGACTATATCTTTGCCCAAAGTCAGCAATCCAATGAGAGAGGAAGTCAAGATTCAAATCCAGAAATGCAACTTCATGTGTTCCAACATGAAACTGCCTTCATCAAAATGTAAACTTAAAAAGTAGCCCTATGAATATAACATACTCTTCTTCATAGAGCCATTATTTTTATTAGTCTTACATTATAAAGTACCTGCCATATTAATAATGTTTTTTTTTTCCTTTCGTATTGTGGTTGATTTGCAGTACTGGTGATTGAACTTAGGGCCTTCAAACTGAGCTACATTACCAGTGCTTGTTTTGTTTTGTTTTGTTTTGTTTTGAGACAGAGATTACTAAATCTCTAAATTGTCCAACCTGGGCTCAAACTGTGATCCTCCTGCCTCAGTCTATCAGAATGCTGAGATTATAGGCCCATGTCCCCAAGCCCAGATGACAGTGTATTACTTGGAGTATTGTTGGAAAATCTCTGTATAATAGCTTGCTGTTGCATTAGAATGAAACTTCCAAGAGGGCAGGGGCTCTGCCTCTCTGCTCAGCCTAGGTTCCAATCCTTAGTGCAGTATTCAATACATAGTAAGTACACAATGTGCTTCTGAATGAATGAATGAATGAATGCATGAATAAATGAGTCAGTGAGTGAAATGAAAAGGTAGCTTTGTATTTCAGCATCCACCACCAACCAGAGGCCCCGGGCTGCTCACCTGCTCCAGTGTGCTTCCTTTCCAAATCACTCAACTGGATTTTCTGCTGGGCTTCTTCCAACTGTCTCTCCACTTCTCCCAAATTCTTCTGAACTTGTTCATACTTGCTCTGGAAGAAAGGCTTTTAGGTCTGCCCTGGTTTGGATGTTTGATTTTGGTCCCCAAAGGTTTGTGGGAGCTTGGTACCCAATGTGATGTGGAACGGTGGGACCTAGTGGGGAGGCCCCCACTAGGGGAGGTCTTTGGGTCACTGGGGTCATGGTCTCAGAATGGGTTAAGGCAGCTCTTGCAGGGCACTGAGTGCTTGCAAGAAGGCTGTTATACAAGGAGCCATCCCAGAGCCTCCCCTTCATTCTGGTTCCCTGCCTAACACTGGGGCATTCTCTCATTCTTATATGCTCTCCCACCATGAGGCTATCTGCTATTAGGTCTTCAGTAGCAGCCAAATCGATAGGGATGCCCAATAATGAACTCTTAACCTCCAAAATTGAGCTAATAAACCTCTTTTCTTTCTAAAGAAACTTATATCAGGTATTCGGTTACAGTAACAACAATGGACTAATGCACATCCAAACTGAAGCTGGATAGAAGTTAAAGCTAGCTATCTCATTATGGCACCTCGAAGACCATGGCTTAAAAAGATCCAGCAGGCAACTGGAACCTTCAGCACGGCAGTCAGTCAACTGCATGTCATGCTTAGGTACAGTGACTCCAATGTGAAGAGCAGAGAGCAACATCATCCATGCCCATGCCCTGTTGGGTACCTGAGTAAGCAAGCACTCACTCTGAGCTCCTGGATCTCCCGGGAGGCCTTCAGCCGCTCGGCATGCGCACTCTCCAGCACCTGGCAGGCCACATCTCCTTTGAAGCGCTCATCAGCTAGCTCTGTGGTCAGATCAGCAATCTGGGGTAAGAAGTGGGCCGGTCAGAGAAAGTCGCTCACTAGGGACACCAAGCCTTCTCCTCACACACAATCTGCATCACCACCTTGGCCAAACCATTACTTGCCAAGGGAAACCAGGCCCTCAAGCATACCCATGGGGTAAAGAACAGAGACTTCAGAACTTTATCAGTCTCGGTGTGGTAGAATTCTTGGTCCAACACTAGCAAGCTGTGTGACCTTAATCCAAGCTTACCTGATTCTCAAATTTCTCACCTTTAAAGCAGATGGGATAACACAGAAAACTCTTTTGAGGACTGAGATAATCCATGAAAAATTTAGCACAGTGTCTGGCACACAGTAAGTGCTCCATAAAAAACATTTCAGTGGAAGCTTCCCTCAACCATCTTTTATTGAACCATTTTGCAAGAGTGACCATCATGGTCCCTCAATAAGACATGAATAAATGGATGCCCACTGCACCAGATGCCCTCAGCCTAGAACTCTTCTACAGGTCCCCGTGGGCCATCTGCCTCTATCAGACAGTAGTCATGCATACTTAGCATTGAATGTGAGTGTTCCCAACCTGTCTCATCAGTTACACTTCTACTATTACCATCTATTCATTTAGCTATCCCTTAAACCTAGAAAATACAGCTAGAAAGAACACTTTCCCTGACAACTAGGCAGAGCATTTCAGAAGAAATTAATAGAGGTGAGTTGCTTTTTAAAACCTGTCAAACAGATAAAGGTGTAAATACTACATAAAAAGCTACAAGTAAAAATTTATGTTCCTGCATTCATAGTACTTTGCTGTTTACTCTGTTTCAAAGATGTGAAAGCTGGGAATTATACGGTTGACTATTAAGGGAATGTATTAAGAGAAGAAGCAAAACTTGAGTCAGAAGCACATACAAAGGCAAAAGGCTGTGCTCAGGCCTAAGTAAGGTAGGGTTGGACATATATGTGTGTGAAATTTTTTTTAAAAAATTCTTTCTTATAAATTTCCACTTGCACTGACTTGATTTTTGTTTCTGCTTTCCAATTACCTATAACTGATCATCCATTAATAACAAACAGGTCAGGGCTTCTGTGGTATTACTGCTCTAAAACACAGCACTCAGGGCTCATAGACATGACAAATAAAGTCAAAAACGAAGCACATTGGTTAAGCATTTGTGACTTCAGAGCTCAGCAACACCCTTGTGCAAAGGCGGGCAGCTCAGGAACCTGAGGCTGCCACCTCTAGGACGCAGCTGCTAAAGGCAGGAGGCAGAGAAGCTGCTGAAAAGTAGGTTTCAGATACGCTCACCACCGAAAGATAAGAAAAGAAAACACATAAATATTTTCCCGGTTGTCGTGCTCATTTCCCGTGTACGGGTATACAAGACAAGAACATCCAAGAGAACCGGGCATGATGGCACATAGCTGTAATCCCAGCTGAGAGACAGAGACACACAGAGCGGGGGAAATGTGAGGGAAAGAGGAGACAAAAAGAGAAAGAAGAGAGGAAAGACAGAGGCAGGTAATGAAAAAAGCAATGAAGGAGGAAGCCTAGTCGAGTTCAAGTACAGAGAGAGTAGCAAACATAGTACTTGACCCTGGACAGTCTCTTTCCCTCTGGGGACTTGGTTAGCTGAGCTGTAAAATGGATTAGCGAAGGCTTAATGTCCTCTATGTATTCTGATTCGACACAACACATGTGCAAAGATGTCAAAGCACCTCGCTCATTCATCAGCCCGAGACATCAAGGTATAGCAAAACCTGACTGGGGAAGTCGGCGTGACCTGTTGGCTAGGAAATCTCAAGACACGTACGCAGAACAGTCCCTAAACTCCTGCATGTGGACTCCTCCCGAGAACTCCAGCAGGTTTTCCACGGAATGGCCTACACCTGACCTCACCTGAGGCGTGGGATACCAGCACTGCCTCTCGGGACCCATGTGTAGAAATTCTGGCAGGTTTCCTCAAGATTTAGACAGCATAAAACAACACATTGATGCCATGAGGCTTTGCCATCAAAAACTTTCCACGGCAGACCTCGCCGCATTTCCCAGACACGAACTACTTTTATCTTTGCTCTTCCCCCCTTTTTCTATTTATTCAGTCCAAGCTTCTCCTGCAGAGCCGGTTTCTCTGCCACTCTTCATTTCTGGTTTCTTAAATAAACCTTGCCACTGCTTTTGCTAGTTTCAATTCAATTCTCACCTTTTTTGTTGGGAGTGAGAAGAACCTGGAATCCAACCCCAGAAGGAGAAACAAGCTATCCAGAACCCAGTAACGTTTAGTTGGCAAGCCACTTTTTAGAAACAGTCTGCACAGTAACAAACTCTCTGTGTCATGACTGGTCCTTAAGGGTAACGGAGTATGTTTTCAAGCAGAAGCTGAATGGTCCTCACAACACAGAAGATAACTGCCCTTCAGAGCCAGCCCTCATCTACACTGTCAGTGCGAGGCTGGGCTCACAACCCTTCCAGCTGCCCCATGAGGAAGGAAGAAGCAGGTGTGCGTGCTCTGACATGAAACAGAAATCCCCAAGGTACACTATCAAAGGGGAAAGGATGCAAAGTTGTGGAACAGAATACTTGGCGCGATCCCATGTTTGCTTGTACTTGCACAGAACAAAATGCTCCCCAACTATTAATAGGGATGTTTTTCCTGGAAGGGTCAGTTCACAGGGGATTCCAATTTCCCCATGATGCATTTCCATACTGTTCCTTTTTTTTTTTATAGCACTTTTGTTATCAGAAAACACAATACCTTTCAAATAGAGTTGAAAATAGTCATGCTACAAAAAGGGGGGGGGTCTGTACATTTTGTTTCCCTCCTCCAGCCCATCGGCACCCTGCCCCACTGACCATATCAGCAAGCGCTCAGACCAAAATTCAGTGTTCAACAGAAACAGAAATAAAGGGACAGCTGCAGGAAGGGGAGGAGGGGTTCCAAAGTCACACAGCAAGTGAGTGACAGAGCTGAGATCTGAATGCAGATCTGTCAGATCCAGGTAATGGTCGGGTCACAGATGGGGGGTTCCTGGTGTCCTTCGGGAGGAGCTTCCTTTAACTGCTGTCTAAAAGTACACAGTGGGAGGAAGGAAAAAGCACCTGCACTGCAATGGCCGGGGATGATTACTAAAATACAAATTTCAGGATCCTAAGGTCCTCTAAACCACAGTCTCCACAGCCCAGGAATCTGCATTTCACCAGCTCTGGGGTGATTCTTATGCTCAACAAAGTTTAAGAACTATCCCTACAAAACTTGCCGTGCTCTCTCTCTTCCTAGTTTGGACCTCACCCTTGGCTTTGGGGTGAGTTAGATTCACTTATGGACATGTAGGGAAAGCAGATTTGCAATGGCCACCAACACTGGCCAGTGCCATCCAGGAACACCCCGGGTCACACCCATACTCTCCACCACCTCATCCCCAAAATCATTCATCCGAAGCACGGGGAGTGTGTTCTCTTTGCCTTAGCCAATTAGTGTGAAATTTAATTTGTGCTAATCAGCCTGAGCAAGGGGAACACAAAATTAATTTAATGAATTAATTTTGAGTTTCACAGAACCCAAAGTCTGGAGCCCAAAGGACAATTAGGCCTTTCAAATGGAGAAAATGACAGAAAGTCTTTCACAGACACAAGTAGTCCCTGACTTGCACATAGCCCCACAGGTCTCTGCCCCTTCCCACAGTGTGGGGCGCAGTAGCTTTGTCCATGGAGGGAGAAGTGGGCATCAAGCCCAGAGCTGTTAAATGAATACAAAACAAAAACCAATTTAATGAGGGGAGCCTGGACTGCAAACCCAGAAGGGTCTTCACAGAGTATCTGAGGACCAGTTAATGAGGAGTGACTGGGCAAACCTCCCTGGATCTGCTGCTTGGCCAAATCAGCAGAAATGTTCTTTCGTCTTAGGAATAAAGACTCAGGGGCTTGCTGAAGAAAAGGGGACAAGAATGGGTGAAATGGTGCACATTCCGTACAGTCAGGGAGCAGGAAGGCATCCTGTGCATGGGCAACATTTGCAGCTTGGGACAGCAGTGGGTCCCTGGATTTGATGCAGGTTAAATGCTGAGCACACACAGGGACCCTAGGGCTGTCACTGTCACTGGTTACTCATGGATCTGATGGGCATTATGTAAGCACCTTACGTCACAATCAAAGGTGAGAGACAGACCAAGGGCACCCATGTTCTTGGCTTGACCTGTTCTCATCTCTTTCATTCAAGAATTCTCAAACCCACACCAGAGCCTGGGAAGGAGAAAGGAGGGTGGGGAAGTATGGTTAATGGCGCAAGGGATGCAACAGCCTAAGAGGAATAACTTCTTGTGTTCTGTGGCATGGTACGGTGACTATGGCTGACAGAAATGCATTCTGTACATTTCAAACAGCTAGCAGAGAGGATTCTCAATGTTTTCAACATGAACAGATGATCAATTTTTGAGCTGATGGACAGTGCCTATTACTCTGGTCCTCTCATCACACATTGTACACGTGTACTGAGATGCCACCCTGTGCCCCATCGATAGCTACAGCCACGATGCGCCCATTAAAAATTGTTTTAACAATTTACAAAATGAATTCTAGGGCCCCAAAATCATCTTTCCTGCAGGGAGCAGGAAGCCTTTCCCTCTGCAGCTTCTTGCACCTTTAGTTTGCACAGAAAAGATGTGTTCACTGTGTCCCCAAGTGTGAGTGCCGGCTCACGCCTGTCCCGTGTGGAGAGGGGCAGGCCCTCAGTCAGCACTCTGCCTGCGTCAAGTCCACCAAACCGTCAGGACAGGACATTTTGTTACTTGGTTTATACAGAGCAGGTAAATGAGGCAGTGATTTGGGAGAGGAAATGATTTGCTACAGATAAGACAGGTGAACAACAGAAGGAGCCCAGCCCAGCCTGCCTCTCAGCCCAGGTTTACAACCACCTCTGTCCTCTGACCCCATCCATCATGTGTCTCAGTTCCCCTGGGGCTTCACCGGTCAGCAGGGCAGGAGCTACCTCGACCTGAATGGGACAGGCAGCAGTGGCTCTAAGCAAATGAGGTTAAATAGCCAGCAGGTACAGATCAGAGTCCAGGTTAGATGCAGACCGTAACTGCCCTTTCTGGGCTATGGTCAGAGGGATCTTGATGGACCCCAGTGGAAAGGATGGGTCATACCCATCCCTATCAAACTGGGCGACAGAAAGAGAAGGGGACTCTGCAGAGGGAGGGTCAGCTCCACTGGCTCACATGCTGTTTGTCCAAGAGATTAAGCTCCTGACACAGCCTCAATCATTAGGGCAAATTCAGAACAAATCTGTAGCTTAGTGGCCGCTTCAGGGTTCCTCAGAGGCATATGTGGTAGCCAGCCTGGGCACCACCTGGCATTTTTCTTCCAGGCAGGGATCCCAGCCAGGCACATCCCACTGGTAACAGTGATAGATGACTACGGGCCACAATAAGTGTGACCACAGTAAGAGTGATCACAATAAGTGTGCCACAGAGGAAAAGTACTATCCACAGGCCAGGGGCGGGGACACCCACGCCACCCTCAAAGACACAGAGAGGTGGGTACTGATACTGCCTCAGAGTGGCAGATAAGGAAATTGAGGCACAGAAGAATAGTCATTCATATGCTGGATTCAGAGTCGTGTGTGTGGGTGCGTGTGTGTGTGTGTGCGTGCGCACATACCTGGGGATTTTTTAGAGACAGGATCTTAATAAATCACTAAGTTGTCCAAGATGGACTTGACCTTACAATCGGCCTGCTTCAGTCTGAAAGTCCTCACTCTCAACCACACCATTACCCCATCTCTTAGGGGACTGCGAACATGTGTTGAGTAAGTCGCAAATGTGTAAGAGTACAGAAGAGTAAAGTAAGGTCCCCACACCTGGAGGATCTACAGAAAGAAGGGTTGTTGTCGTCATTAAGGAGGGTGCCTCCAAGCAAGAGACAGGGGATAACACACCACAGACTAACCTTCTGGTATCGCTATGGAGAGAGGGCATTATGGCCTGTCAGGGGCTTTAGAAAGAGTATTCAATGGCTTTGCAGCCTCCTCATCATACAGTGCAAAGCTGCACCAGAAAGCTGCCCCCACACATCTCAGCTTGAAGATGCCCTTTGGTCCTGCTCCCCTTTGGAGTCCAAGCCTCTGTCATGATTCTCGCAGCCGCACACCCATGCTCCCCACACAACACTCCAACCTTCCAGGCCAGGTCCCACTCTACTTCTGTCCTCCCTGTGCCCTCCACCTACCTGGCCAGCCTCCTGCTTATCCTCCAAATCTCCTCCCTGGAGAAGCCCGCCCTGACTCTATCCCCAGTCTGCACAGACTCTGCCTCTACTACAGCCAGACCTGGGTTCAAATCCCAGCTCTCCTATTCACCAACTGTGTCAAACCTGAGAAATGGCTTCACTTCTCTGGGCTTCGTTTTCATCAGAAAATGTGGAATGTGGTGTCAAATGTGGAATTCCAACACCTTCTTCACAGTTTGATTTAAAGGTGAAATTAGATAATACAGGTAAAGGACTCATCACAGCAGCTGGCACCAAGGCATCCCTTATTAAATGTTGCTTTTGTAATTAAATTCAGCAGGACTCCATCCATTCACTGAATTTGCATTCAATGCTTTGTGCTAGACACTGAAGTGTGTAAAAACTGTCTGAGATGTGTCATTATCTTTGAAGAATTAGTCTACAGGGGGAGGGTGAATATTTTAAAACTACATATATTGGTAGGAGCAGTGATGCGGCTTGCTACGAAACAGGCAGCGTGAAACTATTTTAAACACACCTCCTCACCAGGGTTTTATGAAGAACAAGTAATTATTAGCATTGACATTTTACTAACAATGAGACAAAGGCTCAGAGGTTTAAAGCAGTTGCTCACAATGCCACAGAAATAAGGGCACGAAATTGGTGTCTGAACACCAAGCCAGCCTGACCCCCCGTTCCTCCACAGTCGGGTCACTGTACTGATTGCTTACTTTGTACAAGCCCTGGCTCCGTCACTGTGCTGACTGTGGCCCCGCAATGGGGAAACAAGAACACTGCTCCAACAATGTGCTTTTCTGAGAGCTCGTAGATAACTCTATGGTGGTCATCCGTGGCTCACCCACACTATGACCACCACATATCTGCAGCCAGTTGTCCCCCAGAAGGAGACATGCCCAGTAGTCGAGACCCAAGAGTCTCATCTTCTAAGCCAGATGGAAACGCAGGCCATCTTATCGTCCTCAGGACCACGGAGCTCCCACGCCCAGCCCCCCACGGGGGCAAGACACAGTATCACCGTGTCGGGAACATGGGACTAGAAGCCAGGAGACCTGGGATATAGTTCCAGCTCAATCATCAGGTGGTCATGTGACTTTCCTTCCCTACCAGCAAGTTACTCCTCTTCCCTTTCTACACCTAAGTCCCTGGCCACACTCATGACCACATTCCCTCAGCATTGTGCAGAATGCGCTTTCAAACCTCAATCTCCAATCCCCACTGGATTTTCCCTGCAATTCTTACCCAAAAGTGGAAACCGTTAGACTAAAGAGACCAGAAATACGGAGTGCCTGAGCCTCGGTCTTTTGCTATAAATAAAGCATTGGGGAAACCGAGAGCAAGTCCAGGGAGGGAAGCACACCCCCATCATGTGGCACATCTCCACAGGCTCCTGACTCCTTACGGGAACCTCCTACACGGTGGCGCGACACTGATTTCTCATGAAAATAAAAAGCTCCACTTTGCATTCCGGCAGATTTTGCATGCTTGAAGAATATTTATAGCCAGCCTCTCCATGGCTCCTCATCGCCTCCTCTGCTCCTCTGCAAATGAAGCACTTAAATCACTTTGCAATAATGTTGTCTTTTTAATAAGCCTAGTCAAATGGCATTTCCACTGATGAGACTCAACACTTTCAGCAACGCCTTTACCCATTGTTTACACACACACACACACACACACACACACACACACACGGAGAAGGAGAGAGAGAGAGAGAGAGAGAGAGAGCAGAAACTTTTTTCTAAGACAGGAGGACTCCATATGAGGAGATGCATTCTATCTGCTGTCTCTCCGATGAGTCTCCAAGTGTGGGTCCCCGGCCCATCCAGCTCAGCATCGCCTGAGGAACGGTCAGCGGCGCGCGCTCTGTAGAGCCGCCCACGCCTACTGATTCAGGACATCCAAGACTGGGGCCCAGGAATCTCTGCTCCACTGAGTCCTCCACTATCAGACTACTTTCGGGGATCTCAACCACAGCTGTGAAGCAACGTGACCCCTTTCCCTACATCAGAATCACTTCTAGGCTTGTTAAAGAAGCAGCAAGGGACTCTGCAGCCCCCCACCAACAACTGCCTGCTGAGCTAGGTCCTCTACACAAGACTGGGAAGCTACAGGGTTAATAGCTCCTCTGGTGGCTGTCATGGTCTTTAAGGGGTAAAAGCACTGATTGTAAACCAGTAGAAATTCCCCCCCGCAGGGACATTAGAGCCCTTTCTTCAAACGAAGACTTACACGGCCCCCAATATCCCACATTCTCCAAATCTCAGCTGCCATGGGTTGTAAGATGTAGCAACACAGAACGTTAGAAGAGTGCTACCCATTGTAAGTGGCAGACGTCAATGAACAAAAAGATAAACTCAACTTGCATTTGAGAACTAATAAAATACAGAATGAAACCAAACATGTGGGGCTTCTGCAACTGATGTAGGTTACAAATTCTGGAGCCTTGTCTTAGTTATTTTTCTCCTTGCTGGGACAAAATAGCAAAGTTAAGGAAGGTAAGGTTTATTTGGCTCAGTTTGTAGCTGTTTCAGTCCACAGTCAGCTGGCTCCAAGGCAGAGTGGCATGGCAGAGGGGCATCACAAAGGTGAAACAGTTCATGGTGGGCAGAAGGTAGCAAAGCAACCAAGGGACAAGGCAAGCCTCCTTCTGTCCCTTACATTTTATCCAGGCTGCCTACCCTAGGGTGGCAGGCATGGAACTCACACCTTTAATCCTAGCCAGAACTATGCCAAACCAACCAGCAGACTAACTTACTAATCACATCCTCTTGATCCCAGCACTACATACTCTAGGTAAAGTCACCTCTGGAAAGTGGCCCCATGACCACTGAGATGTTAGGGAGACATCTAGAAACTAGCCATAACAAGCCCTCTGACCTCCTCCTCAGCCCTGCTGACACTCAAAGGTTTAGAAAACACAAATTAACATTACTGCCTTCAACGGGACAGGTCACGGGGGAAAGAGAGGCCTACAACACATACGTGCAAGGAAAGCACTTGCATACAGAGTACAGTAAAAATGGCTGCACGTCAAAAGAAGACAGAAAAGTGGGTAAAAGACTGAAAGACACTCTGCCAAAGAGCATAACCAAATAGCCAAAAACATGTGGAAAGGGCACCCATTAACTGACTGTGGTCTGCCTGCACCCCCACCAGGAGTGCCCCAGGAGGAAGACAGACAGCTCCCAGTGCTGGTAACAACATGGAGAAACAAGAATGCTCACCCAACCCGCAGGAGCGTGAGTTGATGCACTTACTTCAGCAAACGAGCAGTCTCTGCTAAAGCTGAACACAGTGATGACCTCAAACCCAGCAGTCCCATTCCTGGGCACCGTCCTAACACAGATATGTGCTATGTGCAGTCAAATACATGTGCGAGGGTGTCTGCAGCAGGCATATTCACAATGACTCAAAGTTTAAGACTAATAAATAAGAAAAAAAAAGCTGGAAGCAGTTCAGCTTTTCAGAGTGTGGAATAGATGAGCAGCAGTGTATTCACACAATGGAATACTAGACAGCAAGGAGAGTGGATGCCATACAAGTGCCCACAACACTGAAGATGAATACATGTCACAGACATCAAGTTCAATGAATGGACGCAGACATGAATCAGCCCACCCATCTGTGTGCATTCAGCAAAGTTCAAAGACAGGGAGGAAAAGTCACCTCTAGTGTTAGAAGTCAGCTTGGAAGTCACCCTCGGAGGGCAGTCACTGAAGGGAAACAAGAGGGGACTTTGGAGAGGCCAAGAATGCTCTGCCTCTGTCTGGTGCTGGACACAGTGATGTGTGTACACTTTTTGAAAAATTCATGAAGCTACACACAGATGACATGTGCACCTACCTGTATGTTAGACTTTAATACTGAGCTTAAGAAAAAGGAGGCAGAAGGGGCGAGGGGAGGAGAGGAAAACGCGGGAAGAGGAAGAAACTCTAACCCACAGACCTGTACATGTGCTTCCGGGACACACTGCTTTGACTTCCGTTATAGTTAGTTTTTATGGAACTGATATCACGCCCTGAGCTCAAGAGGATGCCACCAAAACACCCCTACTGAAACCCAGTGTGGGTTAATGGTTGTGTGAATATTACCAGTTATATTTTGTTACAGCCTTTAGGCCTTTTTCACGATCTATAACACAAACTTTCCTAACACCTCAGTACCCCAAAATATGATTCTTATCCCAATCAATAGGTGTTTCTTTGTGTTATGTGGATATAACATGTCTGTAGGATATCTTGTTTCCTTTTCAGCTTGGGTTATTAGGAAGCTCTGTGGAAGACTACTGGCTCATTCTGTGTATTCTGTGCCAGCAGTTGGTATTATAGGATGAACAAGATGCATTCCTGCCCTTGGGGTGCCCTTGGGACACGGACCTGCAGGAAGGTATTAGAAAATGGTCAGTGCTGAGGAGAACGTGGGCCAGCAGTAGCACACAATAGGTCCCTAACCTGCCCTGAGACTGTCAGACACGGCTCCTTGGGGGCAGCAGCCCTGCACTGATGAGAAGGGAGACGAGCACGAAGCAGAGGAAGCGGGCAAGGCAGCAGTCCAGGCCGAGCAGTCAGCATGTGTAAAGACCATGGTGTGGAGGGAGCCTGCGGCCAGTGGGAGACTGCGGGTCTGTAACTCTTGCCCACGCTCGTGTCCTCTTCAACGTTTATTTCCCATTGCTCTGATTCTCTTCGCTTATAAACGCAGCCTTACTAACCCTAAACCGTTCCCGTCTCAGGGCACGTCAGCCGCAGCCAGCTCCCTGCACGGGTGTGACTCTTCCTGCGGGCAGCAGCTGCTGCTTCCTTCCCACAGCTGACTGACTTCACCTGATGAGGCTACAGGAGTGGGCACCAGGGAACAGACAGCCCTCTACAAGTGCAGAGGCCCCCTTGCGGGAGAATGGAAAGAGGCAGAAAGTGAGAGCTCCCCCCACCCACAAACTTCATTCCACATCCTCAGGTCAGCCAGGCAGCCAGGACATGGGAGAAGGGTGAATCCTGCTGGGTTTATCATAAGTACAGTTACAATTGCCACCACCCACTATCTGAATCAAGCAATGGTATTACAAAAAAAAAAAAAAACAGAGACTTGCTAGTGTAGAAAGCTCTAGCTTCTAGTTTTGCACTGGATTGACAAGTATTGCTTCTCTTCCCACCACCACCATGCCTCAGGACCTTTGCACCTGCCTTCTCTCTATTTTTCTGTATCTGTACATAAATGACCAAAACAAACCCTTCAGCTCTACAATTAACAGCTCTCTTGCATGGAAGCCCTCCTCGACCAGTAAGGTAAAAACAACCCCCCTTACCTTCCCATTACTATTATATTCTTCTGCTTATCTTGGTAGCAATTTACCATCAGAAACTGTTTTACCTGAGGTCTGTCTCTCTATTGGCCTGGAGAGCTCATGAGGACTGAGATTTAATCTTGCCCCTAGCTGTATTCAAAGCACCATACTGAATGTCTAACTCACAGGAGTTGCTCATAAATATTTGTTCAGTGGGTGAATAAATGGATTTTATTTGAGTTTTGATAGAACTTTATGAGGTACCCCTGGCTTCCAAGAAAAATAGTTGTAACTAATGAGGCAAGCAGAACTCTTATTCAGCATGCAAAATTTAATGGGGGGGGGTTCCAAACTCACAAAGTACAAATAATATTTTAATGCAACATTTTAAAATCTCAACGCAAACAAAATCTATAATGAATATCAAAATTTCAAGTAAAGACAGGACCCCACTGTGCACAATGCCTAATCTTGATTCACAAATCTTACGTTTACTGAAAATTTTGTTGTTTTGCTTAACCTGAATTTTGCATTAATTCGCATTTTTAAAATATTATATTAAAATTGTTATTTTTCTTGATGAGATTTTTGGTAACTCTTTAGATTTTATGCCCCAGACGAGGGCTTCCCTCACCTCACCCTAATCCCAGCTCTGAAGGTCTAAGTGTAACAACAAAAATCTCTTCCTGAGCCTACCCAGAGCTCAGTGACCACACACCCATGCCCACAGGCCGGTGTCTGAAATAACTTGGGGGCCTGTCTGCAATTTGCAGTGGAGTTCTCAGGCGCAGGAACTGGCTTGTTCTCGTCCTAGGTCCCAACCCATAAACACAACACTCAAATAAAGAGAAAACATCAGCAATGAAGTCACACACATACACGTGCACCATTAGCTTCTCCAATCACACAGCCCTTTCCATGTCCGGGTCACTACTCTGGGTTTGAGGTTATTCTTCCCATAAACATCTTTATGCCGCAAGCACATGCAAGGTATATGCCCCTAACCAGCATAGCATGCTGACTACAGTTTGAACACATGCACCAAAGTCCATGAGCTGGAAAAGTCCTAATGCAACAGTGTTCAGAGGTGACTAGGCCCAGAGGACTGCTCCTCACAAGGAGATTAATGCTGTAAGAGTGGGTTTGTTACGACAGTAAAGTCTCCTCTCGTCCTCTCCCATATGTTCTCCTCATGTGATGCTCTCCACGACGGAATGACGCAGCACAAAGATCCTCACAGACAGCCCTTGATCTCTGGCTTTCTAACCTCCAGAACCTTGAGGCAGGTAAATTTCTATTGTTTATGAGGTATATGGCCTAGGTATTCTGGTATAGACGCAGAAAACAGACCAACACTGCAATGCTCTACAAATTGTGAAAGGTACTATCTATGATCCAGTATTTTAGGTATTCATTCACCTGTAACTTAAATCTTGCCCTTGAACATCGTATTTGTGAAGGCAACTCATGTTGACATGCGTGTCCTCTAGTTTAAGGGTTAGGAAACTTCCATAAAGAGTAAATAAATGTTTTCAGGTTGCCCCTACCCAACCCTGCCACAGTAGCATGGCACCACCATACCATAGACACTAACAAACGGGCATGACTCTGTTCCAATAAAACTCAATTTACCAAAAGGGGGTGGTGAACTGGACTTTGTCTGTGGGGTTACACCCTGCCACCTCTTTATTCACCTTCACTTTTGGGGGCTCAGCCTTCAATATAACCAGATGTCTGCATCCATTCCCCTGTAGACAAACTCCCACTCAGGTATTCACATTCCTTCAACGAGACACGTGCTGCTGTTAAGAAGTTTTCTTCTCTTTTCACATATACATAGATCAGATTCTCCAGCATATACACCTAGATGTGCACTTGGAAGTATATGCAATTATTGTACCCATTTTATGGAGGAAAAACTGAGGTCCTGGCATGGAACATCAGTGTGATAGACAATGCAAGTTGCTGAAGAGTGATGAGATCAATTTTCACTTCCACCGACGTCTGTAAGAGCTCCTGCAGCTGCACATGCTGGCCAACACTTGGCCACATCAGACTTTTTGATTTTGCCAGTCTGAAGTTTAAACTAGTACCTAGTGTGGTATTAATCTGCATTTTCTGATGCTAGTTAGGTTGGGCATTTTTTCTCGAGTTCACTGGTCATTTGAATTCTTGATGGCATGAACTTTTGAAATATGAGTCTTTCCCTACCCTTGGAACTGCCTATGCATATTCTTGGACTTGTTTTTTCTTATCAGAGTGTTTGTCTTCCAATTGATTTGAGGAAGTCTTCTATATAACACTCGGCACATTCTTTGCCAGTTATGTGTGTTGCAAATTTTAGTACATATTGTGGTTTCACTTTATGCTTTGATCAACAGAAGTTTATTTAGGGCATCCAAGTGTTGTCATTTTGCAGTGTGACCTGAGCTTTTGTGACTTAAGAAATTGTTTTCCCTCTGCAGCCAGGTGACATGGTTTTAAATCTCACTATGGGGCTTGCTGGCTGTGTGGTGTTGGGAAGATTCTTAATATACCAGAACCTCAGTTTTTCCTCCATAAAATGGGTACAATAATTGCATATACTTCCCAGAGTACTTTGAGGGTGCTAACAGAGGAATCAACACAGTGCCAGATATATCTTCCCCCACCCCCATACACAGAGACACCCCGCTGGGGAACTGGGAAGAGGGTGGGGATACCTTGCTCTCTAGGAGATCTGCACTCTGCCGGAGTTCATTCCTTGACTTTTCAGATTTTTCCAGCTTCTTCCTCAGCATTGTGAGCTCCTCCTGAAAAAAAAAAAAAAAAAAAAAAACACTTTCCCAGAAGCCATCACAGACCAGAAACATACATTCCCCTTATGCTATGAGTGAAATGGATACAAGGTTACAGGGTTTCTGTAACCTTGGGGTACACGGATACAAGGGTACAAGCTTTCTGTTAGAGTAAATATAGTGATTGTTTGCACAGACCAGTGATTGTGAGTTTTAAAATGCATTATATATTTCAAAATTGCAGAAAGTAGATTTTAAATATTTTCCAAAAAAATATTACATACATGAGGAGATAGATTTGTTAGTCTGATATAATCATCCTCCATTATAAATATAAACCAAAACATGATGCCATACCCCATAAATATGTATAATTATTATTTGTCAATTAAAATAAAACTCAGTTTGCACAAAAGTCTGGGTTCAATCACCAGCACTGCAGAAGAATTAATTTTTTAAAAGACAGTTGGCAGAACGGAGGTGATCAGTCAGAATATCGCAACAATATCCCAAAGCTAAATTCTCACAAGGGACATTCCCTTCACCAGGCCCTGATTGATATTCACAACTCTGCTCAAGCAAGTCTGGGCCAGAGCATCCGGGCCTGTGGGTGGAGTGCAACTCCCTGGAAGGGACCACTTCTCAGTCCTGGGCCAGCAGCCCTGACTGCAGACAGCGCTTCCTCCTCCCCAAGTTCCATCTTCCTGCCAGGAGCTCCACCCTCTGCCCATGATGCCACCATTAGCAGCAACTGCAATGCGCCCCCAGCCGGCTGGAGGAATGAGCTACAGAACATGCACATGAGGAAGGAAACATGCAACTGCAATGGGGAAACAGGGAAGAGCTCCATAAAAATGGACACCGATTACTTTCACAGTGAATTTAAGTGCAAAATCCAAGCTCTGGACGAGTATGTACAGGTTGAACATCCTTTATTCAAAATGCCTGGGGCCTAGGGAAGATTTCAGAGGTTTTCCGATTTTACAGTGTTTGCATGGACTTTTCCAGTTGAGATTTTCGGATTAGGGTGCTCAGCCTGTATCAGTACCCTGCTTTCTATGTAAGAAAGAAGGGAACTCAGTGTGTCTATATATATTCGCTAATTTTTGCAGAAAAAAATCTAAAGGAAGCTTGAATAAGAAACCATTTAAAACATTTATCTATGAAAGACAGTGGGTAGCAGGGAGGATGGAACAGGAGGAGTGGCTTCTGAAAATAGGCTCAAAGCTTCCACTACTGAGCCTCTCTGGCATGTGCAGTGAGTGCTCTTGCACCCCACTGGGGGTGAAGGAAGTATGTTCCACCCGTACCCCTCACCTACAGAGCAGCCAGAGCACCCCAGGCTGGGGTGGAGGATGAAGGGTGGTCTGTTGACAGAAGTACTTAGAGGGCAGCATGGAGGCCTGCTGGACTGAGCATTCCTGGGTCAGGAACAGCCAGGGATGGGGACCCTCGCTCCTGGATGCAAGCACTAAGATGAGGGTTAGGGCGGAAGTCGCCACCGGAGGCCTGCCTGCGGCCTGGACTGACCTCCTTGGCTCGGAGCTGCTCGTTCCCGACAGTGGCACTGAGCAGGGGCTGCAGGGAAGTGAAGAGCTGCCACCACGGCCAGTCCTTGACTGCCAGGAACGCAGTCACATTCTTCTGGATGCACTGTGTGGCCAGCCGGCGAAACTGGAGGGGAAGAATAGAGATGGGGGATGTCCCCCTAATCCAGGAGAGGATCAGGGGGATGGGAGGAGGACGGAGGAAGCAGGTTTGGAGCGCACCTTTTACATAAGTCCACCCGAGGCATAAGCTAGCTGAGTGCTGTGGGTCAGTAGGGTGGAATATTTTGATTATTAACGTTTTCTCCTTTTACTGTTTTGCCAAATGCAGACACTTGAATTCACAAATTCACATACCCTGGCGGCATAATGGGAAGCCTGTGTTCTAGTGGTCATCGTCACTGATAACAGTATCAAGGAAATAGCAGACAGTATTCATTGACACACGCGTCGTCTTGTCTCACATTTATCCAGCTACTAAGGGCTGAAGGTGGGACTGAAACCCAGATCTCGTTTGTACTGAAACACAACCACGCTGCTTTCTCTCCATTGCACAGGCTGGTGAGAAGAAATTCGGTCTCCAGAGATCACTGAAGAGGGTGACCCACAAAACTCAGGACTGTCAACTCCGCTCACCCTCTGATCCCAAAGATTTCAGTGGCCCGCTGGTTCTCTTAAGTGATTTTCTCCAGAACTGGGACAGACTGAAATCACAAATTGGCCCAGGAGGGTTTGGACAAGCTCATGGATACCTAAATCAAAGCCAACACTCTTGGTAATCGAAGGTTATGTCCTAGACTGAAGATCACACCTTACGGAGCATCTCAGTGCTCCTCGGGCCACTGTGGACCATCATCGGGATCGTCCTGGAGACACACAGCCCCCGCGCTCACCCCACACTCACAGGACCGCGGCGCACATGTCAACACTACCTTCAGCTTCTTGAATTCCTGGCGAGACAGAAAGCCCTTGCACACCGCCTGGAACAGAACGATGTTCTGAGACACCAGCTTCTCTCGCTGCTTCTCCAGCCTGGAGACCACGCCTGCCTTGAGGAAGACCTAGGAAAACGGAAGGCTGCAGGTGACTCCTCTGCCCAGTAAAGTCATCTAGACGGGCAGGAGTTTGCCACACAGATCTCACTTCTCTTGCATCCACTGCAGTATTTGTTGGAAGTTGGCCTCTGATGAGAGTCTAAATATCAAAGCATTTTGTCTCCAGGTGGCTCCTCTTTCCCTTCCTGCAGTCCCTGGATACTCAGCATGGTTCACTCACCAGCAGTGTGGGCACCACCTAGGAGCAGGTTAGGAATGCAGAACACCAGACCCTTCTCCTGACCTACTGGGTCAGAGCATGCATTTTAACCTAGGGGTCAGGGAATGTGTGTGCATCCTAATTTGAGAATCACGACTAGGATAGATGATCCTGAACTCCTCTGAGCATGGGAATCACCTGGCAAGACTAAGAATGCAAGTTCCCAGGCCTCATCTCTGGCAAGGCCTAATCAGTGGGCTTGGGGACAGGCAAGGGAATGTGCATTTTTTTACTGCAAGTGCCCCTGGTGATCAGAAACGGCAACATCCTTGAAACACCTCCATCAAGCCTTGTAAGAAGGCGCAGACACAGGAGAGAAGCAAGGGTAGCCCTCCTGGCTGAAGAGGGCTGTTTGAACTGGTCCCCCCACACCAAGGAGCCGCTCGGCAAGCAGTAGAAAGCAGCTCATGGTACCCGCCTTCCTGCCAGGCTGGGCTCATCAATAATGGATGATCGTGATCGCCTCAGCACCACTGTGATCAATGCCTGCTCAGCACCCTGCAGAGCTGCCTGTGAACAGACCACAGGGACCAAGGGAGCAAGGGAACCTAAGGCTGCTTGTCAGCAAAAGATGAAGGCAGGGCGTCCCAGAGGCTTGGGGTGAAGGTTTATCTAAGGGAACCTGAAGCTCTTGGGGCAGGTCTGTCCTACCCAGTGTGATAGTGGACCTACAGTTTGGTCCATCTGCTCTCTCACCCACCATAAGCAAAGGAAAACAGTGCTAATGGTGGGGTTTGAGACAAAGAGACAAGGCATTCCTCAGATGACTCCATGATGCTTACGGCTAAGAACAGTCCTGTGTGTTTCTTTGTTGATGTGGATCAGAACCTCAAAGGCATCAGTTTCTCTGGAGGCTCTGAGTAGGTAGTTCTATCTTAATTGATGATGTTATCAATTAATGGCTAACATTTATTGTGTACTTCCTGCGTTCTGGAACTGAACTAAAAAACCACTTAACATATAGGGAAGGCATTTTATATACACAATTCTACAGGATAATTCTTGTGAATCTTCCATTTTATGGCAGGAGAAACTAAAGCTAAGAAAAATATTTCCCTACAATTCTCCACTAGCAAATAGCAACACCAAGATTTATTTCCTTCTGACTCCAGACAAACCCCTAACTGTCACTGCATGTAATTAACATTTGGATAACAGCTGCATTTTTCAAAGTCCTTCCTCTCTTGTCCCTTTTAATACTTCAAACAGCCCCATAAAGAATCAGCTATGTAACTGACTGAAGTTCACATAGCCTGTGATCATCAAAGCCAAGACTTGAACCCAGGACTCCGGCTTATCTCTTGTACTCATTCTCTCTGCTGCACAAGGCTTCATTTCCTCATTTATTAGGATACAAACATCTGCAGTTTGAGGTTCAATTGAAATTTGATTCCAGCTGGAACAAAGGGTCTCAATCGATTCTCCATTATCCTAAACCTATTTTCAGTAATGAAGATCACTAGGCCAATCCAATTGTGAGCCTTTTCTCGGCAGAGAAATGAAAAGAAGCGCACCCAATTGGTATATACTCTGTTTTTCAACCATCTACACTTTACAGAAAGAACGCCTGCTATCAGCCAGGGCCACTGAGACAATTAGCCTCATTGAAATAAAGACACGAGTGACTCATTACCTATCAGATTGCCTCAATAATGACTGTATTAATTTCGCGAGCTAGTGAGTCCCAAAAGCTGCTATTAAAAAAAATCAATGATCAAAATGATGACAACGCCACTTCGTGTATTACCACAGGTGGCGGGTGCTACCCAAACCACTATTGATTAAGTGTGATGCTTCCATTAAAAAGAGAATTGGAAATGACTGTCCACAGAATGGGAATAAATCATCGCCTCTGCAGAAACTTATCTTGATTTTTCTCCCTTTTGAGAGCATATTGCCCTCCCTACTTATATTGCATATAGAATCCCACCTTTCCCATAAATGTCACAGCCCATGGCACAAGCTTTAATAAGATGCCACAGACTGAAAAAAATCACAAAGAAAAATCTAAATTATTCACTTTGGATGGGTCCAGCTGCTTATCAGGGCCGTACAGAGCATAACATCCCAATATCCCTGCCTTGAAGGAATACATAGGAGCTACTGTCATGCAAAGCTCTATCTCCTCTAAAAATGCTGAGAGCCAAGTTTTCTAAAGCTTTAATATAGCAATAGCTCCCATCTCTGGTACCACCAAAGGAAGAATTGTCTCCTCTCCTCCTGTTAGTTTTACAGATCAGAGAAATTTAATTCTCTAAACATTAAGATGTTACCCTATTTGATCAACATCTTGTCCCACTAACAAATGCATTCATTTAGCAACTAACCCATTAGATGACTATGTACTAATTTCCACACTAGGGAAGTAGAAAGTAGTGGGTTCCTTTCACAGATGAGGTAACTGAGCCCCAGAGAAGTTTAACCACTCACCCAAGATTTACACAGCTAGGAAGCAGAGGAACCTAGGTGCGGACCAGGCTCGTCAGTCCATTCTCCACTGGCCTTCACAGACATCTTGTCTACTGAATACCAAATGCTGCAAACAGAGGGTGCTATGTCTGCCCCTAAGACCTCTACCTATCATCTGGCCTGGCCCCAAAAGAGTGAGCTGACCTTGATTTACTCCTGGGAGTTTACAGAATATAATGCAAAGTGTTGTTCAATAATAATAACAACAACATTTTGTTTAGGAGATGTTTAGGCTTATCAACTTCCATCTCCTGGCATTGTAAAACTATGTATAACCACTTCTGTTTTCTTCCTGGTTCTGCAGTCTCTGCCAGTGGTCACAGAGCCTGAAAGTTCCAGTCAGGAAATAGCTGAGTAATTATCCAGACGAGTGCTTCTCAGGCTTACGTGTGTGCTGGGACCACCTGGAAGGCTTGCGACTACACTGATGCTGTACTGACTCCCAGAGTCTCCAAATCACTGGGGCTCAGGGAACGCCCAAGAATATGTGCTTCCTGCAGGCTCTCAGGGGACACTGAGGCTGCTGGTCTGTGGGAGATGAGTCATGTGAAGGTAAAGAACAAGTCCCTGCTATAGGACTGCACAGACCCGTGTGTAAACAATAGGTGATATATTTGCATTAATAACAGAGCCCTTGGCATATTGAAAGACCCTGAGATTTGGACCAATACAAGTTCACACAGTCTATGCTCTTGGATTCCTGGAAGCCCTTGGAAAAGGGCTTATTTCCCAAAGGCACAGCCTCCTCCTGAGCAAAGCAGAAATGTCCTTGTTATCTTACAGTGAACTGTGAGGAACAAAATGAGAAATCACCCACACTGCACCTGGATTGTGGAGGAATCACAGTAATGGACAGGTTTATTCTTTCTATTGGAAACATCTGCAAAGGCCCAGACAGGCAACTCCCAGCAGGAGCAATCAGGTTGAGCGTACAGCAGACTAACAGCCTGGACCACATACCTTAGCAGGACCCAGCAGCCAGAGGGAAATGCTGCTGTGTTCAGATGGGCCGAGAGGAAACGGGCAGTGGGAATGACTCCCAGGAAAGTGTTGCAGCTGACTCGAAGAAGGACACATGGCCAATAATAACACCAGGACAGGATTCTTGAGAGGAGGACTCTAATCAGAACCTCCCTAGGACCTGGAGGCAGGAGTCTATCCACCACAGTTTATTGGACAGTATTAATCAATCAGTGAAAACTAGGTGGGGGAGATGGATGGAACCATTGTTCCTTTAGTCTGTTCCCTCTCCAGTTTATATTTCTAAACTTGGCCCCTTTTCGCTGCTTACTGCCTAGTTCTTGAGTTTGGAATCTCTGTCTCTCATTTCCCAAACTGGAGTCCATGGAACACCAGTGTCAGAAGATAGCTATGAGTATTCCACAAGAACAAAGGTTAAGAGTTCTGTGTGAAGCTGTTTGAGAACCCCTAAATACCGTGCTTCTCTTCCTGAAAGTGTGTGGCATACAAACATATTAGGAAAATGTTCAATTTTCTCTAAACGTGTGTGTATATGGAAGAGCTTTTGGTTCAGCACCAATCTGGAAAAAAAACTACCCCTCCACTCAAATAATCACGTGCCCATTGTCACACTCCTTCTTTCTGTCACATACTCTTGTTCATCAGCTGAACTAAAGTGAGTTACAGCTGCTTATAACACAGAAGGAAAAGGCTGAGTGTGCAGAAGAGGGCCTCATCCCTCTTCTCACGTCTAGGGGAGTTCTGCCTGAGGCACAAAAGGCCAGTTAGGTGTCAATTTTCCCAAGTATTCCCAGAGTGTAACTTCTAACCAACTCTACTTCCCAATGTTATTTCCTCCCACATTGTGACATTTTAGCTTCCCAACTTGTAAGATAGGTAGGTCAGAATATTATCCTCTCGGTTTTTAATTTGGAAAAAGGAGATAATAGGTTACTGAAACAGGGTGGGAATTGGGTCTCATCTGGTTCCTTGACATGACAGACAGAATGTCATCAAGAAGCCACTCTACTTACTTGGCTGTGCCCCATGGCCACCACCTTCTTCTCCAGATCCAGAGTCTGAAGAAGCTCCTCCACAGCCTGGAGTAGACAAAGGGCAAAGTTAGAGGAGAAGACAGACACAAAGTAGGAGTCTCCAAGACGGAAACTTAGGTCACCAAATGCTGCTGAGAGGGAGAGAGACGATGAGCCCACACCTCTATGAGCTTTGCCTAATGGCTTCAAATCACATAGGCATGTGCAAAAGAGGAGCTTGGACTGAAACCCTAATTCTTTTCATCCTCAGAACAATCTTAGGTTGGGCATGGCAGTAGACTTCAGCAGGAGGGTGGTAGGTTTGAGCCCAATCTGGGCAACATAGCAACTTAGAAAGACCCTGTCGGTAAATAAAAACTTTTTTAAAAAAGATAGTTATGTGCTCACTTAAGTCGCATATATACTAAAATTGTAATGATACAGGGAAGATTAGCATGGCCCCTGCACAAGGATGACACGCAAATTCGTGAAGTGTTCCATATTTTCAAAGGCGTGGTATTTTTATACAAGGAGTATTACTCAGCTATGAAAAAGGGTGATCTTGAGGCCTTCATAGGGAAGTGGAGACAACTTGAGACTATCCTCATTAGTGAAATAAATAAGAATCATATTTATAAATATCACATTGTGTCTCTGGTGTAAAAAGTAATAAGAACTGTAGGAGTAATAAAACCCAAAATGCATAATTGCTACTGTAAAAAAGAGAGGAAAAAAAGCGCTCTAAAGGATATAACTGCATGTGTGTTTAAGTGTGTAAGATGGATGACCATATTACTGTTTTTGTTAGACTGTTGAGCAGAACTGTTAAGAGTCTCACTGTTTGAATGTCTATTTTGTATGCTTTAATTTTGTAACTTGAACAACCATTTGCAAGATGACAGTATATAACTTATCAACTAGTGATTTCTTAGTGTTTTTTTCTGTTCTTTTCTTTTGGAATTCTGTATTGTTGCTACCCTTTTTTCTGTTTTGTTTTGTTGGGTTTTTTTCTCTCTTTAAATAAAATTTAAAAAAAAAAGAAGAGATAGACACACCCAATGATGCAGAAAAATATGAATGGGGCAGGGAGGCAAGCAGACATCATATCTACCAGATTAGTTACTTTCTATCATAGTCAATAAGTAACTTCTTGGTTTACCAAACCTATCTTTATAAAATACAAAGCATCTTTCTGCTTTGATCTTTATTTTTATTTGCTACTCCATTCTCAATGAATAAACATTGTTATTTCAAAGTAAGTTATCTGTTAAAAATGTATTACAGCCCATTTACTTATCAGTGTACGGATGTGATTTCTTTCAGATAAAACACGTTTTGACTTCTAAAAAAAAAAAGACAGTTATGAGTATTCCACAAAAACAAAGGTTAAGAGTTCTGTGTGAAGTTGTTTGAGAATCCCTAAATACCGTGCTTCTCTTCCTGAAAGTTAGTTCCTGAAGCTCAATGTCAACTATTACAAAAACAAAAACAAAACAAAATAGAAAACAAAACTACAGTCTTTGGTAGGTTGTCCTGCCACCATGTCCATTTTACAGAGGAGAAAATAAAAGGTACAAAGCAAAATGAAGAATGTAGCTGCTATGGAAAACTATGTGGCAGTTCCTCAAAAAAAAATTAAACACAGAATACACCAATCGCCTCTCTGTATATGTACCCGTTGGGAATAAAAGCAGGTACTCAAAGAGATATCTGTATATCAGTGTTCACAGCAGCATTATTCACAACAGTCAAAAGGCAGATCCAAAGGCATCCACTGAGGGGGAACATGTGGTCTACCCGTATAACGCAATATTATTCACCCTGAAAAGGAAGGCAAGTCTGACCCATGTGATATCACAGATGACCCCTGGACACTATGCTAAGTGAAATAAGCCAGTCACAAAGGGACCGACACTGTATGATTCCATTTGCATAAGTTTCCCAGAAAAGGCAAATCCATGGAACAGAAAGTAGAAGGGAGACAGCCAGGGGTTGGGGTTGGACATGGGAGATGAGGAGTTTGTGTTTAAAAGGCAGAGTTTCACTTTTCCAAGAGGAAGAGATTAGGGAGATAAGTGGCGTTAATGATTGTACCATGTTGTAAAGGTGCGTGATGCACCGAACTGTTCGTGGCTGGTGGTAAATTTTACGTATATTTGAATACTCATGCAACAATTTTAAAACCCCAAATTAAAGTAGTTGTCTAAAATTAAAAGTTTACAGAAAGCACAGAGCCAGACTGTGATCTAGGTCTGCCTGTTTCACTGCAGCATCTGCTCCCTGAACTGCTTCACACAACTAGGGTGACTCTGGGGCACCCAAGGGCACTAGGAAGCCCCCTGCTTTGTCACCAAGTCCCCCAGGGACATCCAACCAGCTCTCTGTGCTTCTTTCATTGTATTTACCAGCTCCTGTCTCACTTACAAATATTTGCTCAATAACTGGCAATGCTATTAACTATGTCTGCCTGACCAAGACCATGTTGCTGCACTATAGAATTCTTATACAGTAGAAGCTCAATAATTACTACAATGAAGTAATTAATGCACAATCAAATGAGATAAGAGCAATAGTGAGGGGTTAGAGAGGGGCAGCCCCGTGCAGAAGCAACAAATTCACTCAAAGAGATTTCTAGATGCAGCGGCGACCAAATCATCAGCCATTTCAGTAGACTCTTCCCCCTGTCTAATAGTCACACCGTTTGTGAGACATCCTCACCAAGGATGTGCGCCTTCAGATGAATGCAGGTCATGCCTGGTTCCTTTGTGGCTGCCAACTCCCCTCCCACTGCCCCCTCATGTCACCCCTCATTGGTCTTCCATTAAGTGAAAATCAAAAAGTCTATTTTCCGGATAAACCATCAGAAACACAACTGCAACACTCAAGTAGCAAAAATGTGGTAGGAGATTGGAGTCACTGAGCAGACGAGATTCAATTCCACAGGTCAACAGCATCACAGAACACTTCCTAAGCATCCCACCAAAAATTGATTATTAAAAGTCTACTACTAGACTGCAGTCAGGGAGATGGTTTTATCTTCTGACCTCTTAAGAGAACATTCTACAACACGCCTCCAAGATTTCAATGGCCTCACTTGTTACATTTTAGTGAAAAATGTTTCAAGGGAGTTGTAGGCAGCAGAAATGCATAAAACCAATATATCCAAAATATGTCTTTTCTTTCTGCACAAGAAAAAATGTAATAAAAATTAGCCAGAAAGAAGGTGGATGGAAAAAAGTGCAATCCGTGGCCCAGGAAATTTTTCTAAGTCTATTCTGGAGGTAAACTCTAGGGTAGATGTTTGATACTTTTTCTCAAAGTATCAAAATCTAGAGTTGGAGTTGCCTGGGCTCCGGTGTTGTTTTTATCACCCATAAACTGACCTCGGGCAACTACTTTGCTTGAGCGTCAGATAGCTCTCTGGAAGAAGAAGAAATAACAGCACTTGTCTTAGTAGATTCTAAGGCTGTGCTGCAAAGTGCTTTGCATAGCACAAGCACTCAACAAATGTTAGAAGCTTTTCCATGCCCATCATCATCTGTATTGGACAAAACCTGGTAAAGACTCTGCAGAACACAGAAGGTTTCCTTTTCTTTATACCCCAAACACTGCCAAACAACATGGTCAGCCACCATAACTGGAGATTCTTCTCCACATCCTTGTTTTCACAGAATCCTTAAGATGTCTGTGTAGCCAAGAAACCCAGACCTAATGGAGATACCATATTCTATTTTGTTGGCCTCATGTTACAGATGAGCAAGCTCCAGTGCAAATGATGGACTAGGTAAATGCAGACATGATGCTGGACATCTGATCCTTGTCCTTCCCTGCAATACAGTGACAGTATCTTCTGCCTGGACCATACAGCACGTGGGAGATTAACTGAGAATATATGAAAAGAACTTCATAAATGGCTTTGTCCTTAACTGTTGTTTTTGTTATCCTGATTAATAATACTAGAGTGAATGGCATGAAAGTACTCTTTGTTTAGGCCAAATATCAATTATTTCATTTGGTTCAACACAATGCAGTCATTGTCCAGCGGCCAGTTTGTAGAAAAAGACAAGGCATGAATGGGAGGTTATACTAAGAAATATCTCCTTTGTCCTGGTCTTTAGAGAATAGGCACGTTCATCGGTCCAAATTGTCCAGGTAATGGAGGTTTATCACTCAACACAGGACACCACTTTGATGAGTAAGATACTTGCCATTTGTTCCAAGGAAACAATCTTTTTTCTAGGTCTGAGCACCGCTCTAGGGATTACACATAATAGCTTGTATTTGTTTTTAAGTCTCTGCGATAGATATTGCTTCATCCCAATTTTACAGGAAAAGACATTGAGGCCCAATGCAATGAAATGACTTGGCAAAGGTCATGTGTCTAGGACATGAGATGGCAGGGGATCCAAACACAAAGATGGGACTCGTGAGCTTGCCCTCTACCCTCCAATACTGACATCTAACCCAGTTCCAACATCCACAAGCTATGTCACCCTATGCACTCACTCGTCTTCTCTAGTTCCCAGCTGCCTTTTCAGGAATATGGGGTACTCATACCTGTGCCTGTGGAGTAATCATGCCTTGTGGCATGTAAGAGTAAGTCTTCCAGAATGGTAGAATGAAGAACTTAACAAATCCTCTCCCCTTTACCCAGAGATGATAAAAATAGATAATATTCTCCAAGAATCATGTTCAAAACTCTGGGAAGCATTTATTCAAGAAAGACTACTAAACCTCAGGTAGGAACAGTGAGAATTGGTGGCAATCATGATTGGGGGGTCTCCCCTTCACTTTCCCCTCCTCCACACTAGTTTTGTCCCCGCAGAATTCCCACCAGCCTGAAGCAAACTGTGAAAATTAGCAGCTTTGCAGCCAGAAGAGGCTTACTTATACGGCAGAAGGGACAGAACCAACTCTTACCTAGGACATAGTTGGAAACAATCACAACCTTAGCAGCCAACAAAAGGAGAAGGTCAGTGGCACTGCTAAGACTAAAGTAGTTGTCCTGGCTAAGGCAAACAATAGACCACACACAAGCCAGAAACTTAATATAATTATAGGAAACAGGACAACCACAGCAAGTTCATTAAGTTTGTAGTGATTGATAAATTAATGGTCAACTTGTGTGAAAATGCCTGGCTGGACTGAGCATGTTTCTGGGGTTTAAAGGGACAACAGGAAGGGAGGATTGAATGCTGGTTTCCCTCAGAGAAGCTTCAACTGTTCTCTTCAGCGGCACTCTGGTCTTTGCTGAGAATGGTTCTCTTGGGAGGAGCTCTGGTCCTCTCCCTCGCCTTGACGTGGTCTGCTGGCCTTTGGCACAGACACTTCTGGCTGGGAGCTCTGATCTTTGCCTTTGTTTTGGGCATCATCTCCTGGACTTTGGCACAAATCCTTCAGCTTCTAGCTTTGGACTTTCAGCCTGCGAGCACATACTCTCAAGCCTCCAGCACTGGCTCTTGGACTTTCCAGCGCAGATCCTTCCGTCTTTCATTGGGAATTCCTTGGCCTATGGGTGCAGACTTGCCATTGACATTACTTGAGGGTCCAAGTCTTACAGATCTCTTGCACTCTTCTATATCTGACTTTCCTAAACATTGACTGATACAAAATTCCTATACATTTCTGGCTCAAACCAAATGCAAGAATTAAATAGGCTAGAGAAGGCTCCAGCTGTCTTTGAATGACTTTCTTTGAACATATGCAGAGGCAGAAAAGAGAGGAAAGCAAAAGCTAGAGAGCCAGAACCCCAATCCATATAGAGATCTATCAGCAGAATGTAAACACTGCACAGATCCAAGGCATCTCGTAACCACCCCTGCTGACTACCAACCTATGTGCACACAGGGGATATCACTGGTGATCCAGGCTCTAAAATAAAAAGAATTTTTGAAAACTAGTCAGAGATATCCATGGTCCCACACCAAAAGAAAGAAAGAGACTAGAAATCTAGTCAAGACAAGTTCCTAAATGGTTAAGAAAAGATCAGAATCTAGAATTGCTGTAGTGCTTTATCTAGGATGCCCAGTTTTCAACAAAAATTAGAGACCATGCCAAAGAAATCTAGAAATCAGGACATATACCTGAAGGAAATGGAAGAAGTAATAGAAATCATGTCTGTGGGGTCAGAATTTAGATTTAGCAGGCCAAAATTTCAAAGCAGTTATTGTGAATATATTCAAAGAATGGAAGGTAATGCTGCTTAATGAGTTTACAGCAAGTGTAGGCTAGAGGTATAGTTTAGCAGTAGAGTACATACCTAGCATGCACAAGACCCTGGGTCAATTCTCAGCAAATACACACATGAATGCATGCACATGCACATGCACATACATAGTATAATAATGACTTATAAACTATAATAAAATAAAGACATTATTTTAAAATCAAAATGAAAATTCTTCACGTGAAGAGTAAAATAATTCAAATGATAAATTCACTGAAAGGGCTTAATAGAAAATCTAACATGTCAGATGAGTTTGTGAATTTAAAAACAGATCAATAGAAACTGCCCAGTTGGATGAATAGAGATAAATAGGAATAAAGAAAAATGAACAGAATCTCAGAGACACGGATGGCAATGTCAAGGCTACTAATATTTACATAGGAGAAGTTTCAGAAGGAGAGAAGAAAGGAATAGAAAACAGCATGAGACATGGTGGCTGAAAAACTTCCCAAATATGACCCACCTCCTAAAATTAACGTATTCATCACAGAAGGTCAATGAATTCCAAATAGGTAAACACAAAGAGATGAACCCAATGTACACCACAGTCAAAGTGTTGAAGCCAAACAGAAAGTGAAAATCTTGAAAGCAGCAAGAGAGAATAATTCACTCTGTAAATGGAAACATCAAAACAATTCATAGATAAACTTACCAACACTGAAGTTCAGAATGCAGCAAAAGTACATATTAAAAGTGCTTAAAGGGGCAAAAATTCTGTCAGTCAAGAATTCTATACATGGCAAAACTATCTTTCAAAAATAAAAAGGAAAAGGAAAGAACAACTAGGATAGTGCAAAGGAGAAAAGACAGAAGGGAAAAGAAGGGTATCACAAAGATAACTATACTGCTAATCTCTGTTATTTTATTTTTTAAAAGTTTGTGCTTTCATTGTTCAATTGTTTAATCATTTTTTCATGCCTATATCTTGTAATCTAAACAAGTTCTTTTAAGAGAACAATACACAGTATATTAATCAGTGTTAATCTATTATTTTGTTTTGAAATTCTGTATCATCTTTATTATTTTTCATTTTAAAATTAAAAAATTTTAAATAAAGATGAAATAAAATATTTCTTAGTCAAACAAAGATGAAGAGAATTTCTTGCTGGCAGATCTATCTCTCTTACATGTAGTAAAGGATGAAATAAATGGTAACAGAGAAAATTTCAATCCTTAAAAAATTAGCGAGCACCAGAAAATATGAATGTGTAAGAAATTTAAAAGACTTAAGATTAAAACTAAAAAGCTGCATTTCTGGGTTTATAATATATACATAAATATTTGTAATATATCTTATAATAATTCCAGCAAGGTGGCAGGGTGAAATGGCACTATATTGGAAGGAAGATTTGTATCCTGTCAGAATTAAGTTAGTATTAATCTGAAATAGATCATTATGAATTACGGTATACATTGTAAACCCTAGAACAGTGCTGGCAAACCTACAGCATACATGCTGCAGTGGGCATACAGAGTCCTCTTTGTCAGCATGTGAGCCAAGCCACCCCAGCCAAGGTTTGATAAATTATCAGCAAAGATCACATTAAGTGTCCCAAAGCACACCAAATGCAAAATTTTACCTTTCAGTAAAAAGTTGTGTGTATCATTGAAAGTTCTGTTACTGTGTGTTATGATTTGTGTCTAGTTGTCCCCCTAAAGCCTCAGTGGTCATGGAGTGGGGCTTTTTGGAGGCAGCTGACTCTAGAGTTTGTGATTGGTTCACTGTCCAGTGCCGGGACTGGGGCTGTGCATGCTACACCTGCCCTAGGATTGGTAGCCTGCATACAACATAGGGAGGAAAAGAGGCTCTTTGCCTTTTCCTTTTGGTGCTTTTGGTATCTTTCATGGCCACCAACAGTTGGCCCGCAGCCACACCACCCTGCCTTTGAGCCAACTGGTTATATATGGACACCTCCACAAACTGTGGGCATAATAAACATTTCCTTCCTTAATTTGGGGCATCAGGTATTTTGCCTTGGCAATGAGAGAAAAGTAACTAAGACACTATGTTTTTCTTTTAAGATAAAAGATGCTAATGTATGAGTTGTTTTTTCTAAACTAAAACCTCAGTATTCCAATTTAATTGAAATGTTGACCCTGTGATAAATAAGTGGGTTTGGGGTTGCATTTTGGGCACTTGGTGTCTAAAAGGTTCACCATAGGTAACTGTCCTAGGGGACAACTGCAAGAAGAGGGCACTCAAGTGATCCACTGGAAAACATCTAATTTACACAAAACAAGGGAGCAAAGAGGGAAAATGATAAAAAGAGATTAGCATATAAAAATCAAACAATAAAATGATGAGTAACACATTAAATATAAATGAATTGAACAAGCTAATAAAATGGATAAGATTGACAACCTGGATTTTTAAAAAATGACAACTCTACATCGTTTACAAGAGATAGAGTTTATACTCAAAGACAGATTTTAGAAAGGGAAGAAATGACACAAGATATACCATATAAACAGTAAACATAAGAGAGCTATGGTAGCTGTATTATCAAACAAAACTGAATTTCAAACAAAAGTCATCACTGAAAAAAAGTAATCACTGAACACAAAGAGAAACATTTTGAAGTAATAAAGAGATCAATCCATCAGGAAGACACAATTTAAATAATGTGTGCATTCAAACAGAAAACCCAAAACACGTAAAGCAGACATTAATATAATTAATGGATAGACAATTCAATGCTAGCAGTCAGAGGTTTTAATATCTGACTCTTCTTCCTTGATGTAACAATTAGATATAAAAATTGTGCTCTAGAATTATGTAAGAGATCTCTCTATAATTTCCAAGAAGGATGCACCCAAAAGCATATGGAATGATATCTCACATTAGGCTGCATGTGCTGGACAGACAGTGAAAGACTGTAAGAAGAGTGAAGAGCCATAGCTATGAGTCTGTGGAACAGGATGCTCTCCTTGTGAATCACTGGCTCCTATCCGTACAGCACCTTCCTCCATGAGACCCACAGCCATAGTGCTCATCTGTTGAGAACCTACTTTGTGGGCTGGGGATTTAGCTCAGTGGCTTAAGTGCCTGCCTGGCAAGCATGAGGTCATGAGTTCGATCCCCAGTACCAAAAAAAAAAAAAAGAGAGAATCTACTTTGTGCTAGATATTTTGCTATGGTTATTACATTTGCCTATGTAATACAGCAGAAAAATATAGGGAGAGGACACAATCTGAACTCAACTCTTCTGATCCTAAGCCATGTACTTTAACTAATGAACCTCTCACTCATATGCTGAATTAATCTTTCCCTAAAGATGGAGAGAATCTGTTATTTAATTCTATGTGCTTTGGACTGTAAATAGAAGGCCTGCAACAAGGCAGAAACTACACACACACACACACACACACACACACACCTGGACTGGCTAACACTGATTAGAAAATGTGAAACAGTAGATCCAACCTGGAAGAGTACAGCACAGTAAGCAAGAAAAGTGCTGAATACATTCTACATTCAGCACCTGGAGAGTGGACAGCTCCCCCCCAGGCAGGGCCTCCTAGGAACCTCTTCCCCAACAGAGGACTAGGGATGAATTCAGAGAGCATCTACCAGACTTTGGGAAAGAGCAACAGTGGCTGCCTTTGAGAAGAGGAATTGAAAGCTCTTAATTATGTTCTTCAGATCAAGTCCCCAGGGAAAGAGATTTTGTTGGCTAAAATCAATCAACACTGTAGACAATCTGAAGGGAAGAAGGCGGGCCCAAGGGTTTTCTTGCACCACATCGATCACAGACTTGGCAACTCCTGCTCCAGCAGAGTCTGGGAGGCAGCCAAGGGGAGCTGAAAGGCTTGCCTGTGATTCCACCATGGTAGCCACTCAGTGGGCTTCAGTGTTGGTTAAGGCATAATCTTAACCAGATGGGGTAGCCTGGGAAAGAGGAATGGTACCCACAATAGAGAGAAAAGGCAAGATCATTTGGGAAGTCTGAGAATGTTCCTAGGTCCTAAAAGACACAGGAACATCTTGAGCAGCTAGAGGTCAGCATAGGAGACTGATTTCCAAATAAGACCATAGAATGGACCAAGAGTATTTTACTTGCTTTATGACTTTCCTTAAGCCAGCCAAGGTCTTTGATTCCACACCTCCACTGAGGTGTGGCCATCAGAGGGCCGTCACTCAGTATGGAAATTGCTTGCTCTAGTGTGTTTTGCCTCAGGACTATGTCCTGTTCATCCTGAAACAGGTACTTGATTCGAGTTGTCTCAAGTCATACCTCTCTAACCTTTCACACTATGCATAGTACTTTTCTGATGCACATGTGCACATGTGCAGTAAAAGGCATATGCTCTTTTTGTTTTAGGAACACAAAATACCCAGAAGATACTCAGAAAATGATAGTACTTCACTGGGAAAGAGTCATGGCATAAAAAGACACCACATGTTAGGCATGAGGGACAATTTACCAAGCCCATTTTACACCCTGCCAATGAATTCCCTCTGCTGCCGTCTAGTGTCTCATGACAATATTGACCTTTTCTAACTGTCAAACTTGTCTTATTAAATCCTAAGGTCTTAACTGCTTTGCACACAGAGGCCGCTGGTTTGCCCACCCGAGCACATGTTCATGTATAATTCATGACATATCGGCATTGCTTAGTGAATGAATATTTATCAACTTTTTCATAAGAAGCAGAATGGTGTTTCCTTTCTCTGCTACTAAAATTCTATGCTGTGGCAAATGAAATTTGTGAGCAAATAAAAAAAGAATACGAAGAAACAAAAACTGCCAACCAAGTCCATTCCACTTGTAATTTTCCATTTTCCTGGGGCCTCTGGTGTATACTAAAAAGGTTTCAGCTTGGCTGCAACACAAACCTGCTGACTCATCCGGAATAGAAATGCTGCCATATGCTACACCCATTGCCCCCACGGAAAACGCCTCCACACCCAACTACAGCCCCATTTTCAATTGCAGAGGAACCCAAGACCTTTTCAATGGCTCCATTCCACACCCTCTGCAAGGAGATCAACTTTGGGGGAACCAAAGATAAAGAACTCCCGGGAATGACAGGCAGAGTGGTTGATGACAGCAAGCCAAGCAGAATTTCTTGACTTTTAAACTAACCCATCACCCAGAGAGGGGATGACCCTGCACCACAGCCCCTCACTGTGAGCTGGTACTGCCCTCTCTGCAGGAGGCAGCCTGTGCCCTGGACAGAAAAGAGCCAACGGACCTGAGAACTCCAGTTCCTCCTCTAGCTTTGTAATTCACTGACAGGACTGCAGTGCTGATAATCCCAGGCACGCATCAACTCCTATAGAGATGAGATTTCAGAACAGCACAGAGTCTGCATGGTTCAGCTGCCATCACCCTGATCTTAAAAGATGCTAGCAATGTTGGTGGAGTAGTTAATATTGATCAGGCCTGTACTACATGCCAGGCCCTGTGTACAACACATCAACTGTACCAAAACATGGCATCTTCAGAACACTCTGTGGAGGTAGACATATGGATGGTCCCACTGTACAGATGGGGAAACTGAGACAGAAGGAGGCAGTAACTTGGTTAAACTCACACTACCCAAGTTAGGAGTCAAACTCATTTCTATGTGACTTGAGATCTAGTTTTTTCAACTACCAATCTTTGAAACCCTGGGCAGTGAAGTTCAAGGAACAAACCCAGAAATGCCTGGTTGGGTGGCTTCATTTCTAAAAGCTTCCATTTTTTCATTTGTAAAAAGCAAGCACATAATAGCTCTTGTTTTGCAGGGCTGCTGCAATATGACTGGGCAATTGGACTTTACAAATTCTAACAAGCTCTGTAATTATTGATAAGCCTGTAGCCATTTTCAATAGAAACATTTATTATAAAGACTTTGGCACCAGGAACAAAGACAAGAGATCATGAATGTATAGCAGAGTTGGAGAAAGGAGACATACACAGCAGTAGAATATACAGGTTAAGTACTTTGTATCCACACAAGTAAAAATAATGGAGCTTGTCAATACTGGTCAAGCCAATTTGGTCATGCTGTGGTACCTTTTAGCCGGGACAATGAGTACATTTTCTAGAAGCCAGAAAACATATAGAGTGTCTATGTAATTTCCAATAAGGATAGGGGCTACACAAACATTAAAACAAAGGAGATCTGACAAAGAGTCATATACGACTCAGAACTTGATAGTGGATGTCACCAGCTATGCAAGATTGGAGGAGGGAGTGCTCCAGATAAGGGGAAGGGCTACTGCAAAGGTCCTGAAGCAAATATTCATTACAGTCCTAAGTAAAATAGCAAAAGTCCTAGTGTAAAATATCTCCCTTGCGCTTTGGACTCTGAAGCCCTGTTATGTGGACCATCCCCAGTGTCAGTACAACACCTTAGGAAGTTGGGCTGTTCATCTTGCTGCAGTTCCTTTTAGCTGAGACACGCTGTTCTCAGCATCCTGGTCTCATTTTCCTCTTGGACTTCCTCATACAGGGTTCCTCATGGTAGGGTCCTCATGGTAGGTAGATGGATGGTCCCCAGGGACATGGAGAGGAGGGTACAATCTGGAGCAGGGGTCTGAGCCAAACCTCATGCTACCCTTAGTGTCACCCCAAGGCCTCACTCTGAGGTCCCACCAGATCCAGATCTCCCTTGGGGACGTCCCATATGACACGGAACCTCAGAAGAAGCACCCAGAGATCCCGCCCACTTGCACCAGCTTCACATACCTTCCTCTCGTCTGCTTCCTCAGGGGCTGACGTGAGCTTCTTCAGCAGCACAGGATCTAGCACCTGAAAACGCCGGCGGAACTGAGTGAGCCCCATGTGGTCAGCGTAGCCTAGGGAAGGGAAGTAGGCAGAAGTCATCACAGAGGCCAAAAGAGAAGAGCCGGCTCAGGGCTCTGGACCCCCCGAAGGACGTCAGGGTCCCGCTCACAAACTGACTACTAACTTGTATAGACGCCTATGCAAATTTTGCTAATTCAACAGCCTGAATTTGACAAGCCCTTCTCAAGCATGGTCCCCAAAATACAAACCCCATTCAATGGACTGCTGGCATTCTGAAAAGGTTGACCACTCTTCTGCCTCTCAGCAGGTCACAGTGCACGTCAATATCCAAGTCAAAGGCTCTGAGAAGTCCTGTGGCAGAGTTGCCTGGATAGTCTTGATTTTTTCAAACCTGTTTTTTCCTGGTGCTTTTTCTGCTCTATAGAATGCCTGAGAGGGAAATTGCACTGGGAGGTATCTGAGTGCTTTTTAAGTCCACTACATGGGTAGACAAAGCCGCATTCTGAGGTGTGGGAAATGACACAGAAGGAGGACTTGAAAAGCTACATGAGCCAGCCTTTAAAGGAGCCAGAAGAGTTTTCCAGAAGGATTTGGTATGGAAAGAAATGCTACACAGAGGGAACTGTGAAGACAAGACTCAGACTGGGGAAACAAACTTGACCCCAATGTTACACCAACACCCACCATCTACTGAGCACTTACACGTGCAACTTCTCTGTGTTTTAGACACTCCTAAAACTTTCTTATTATGAATATGGACATAGAGATCTAGAGAGTTAAATGTACCTGATCACACAGATGGTAACTATCCCAGTCTGTATTCAAACTCAGGCAGCAAAAAAATAATCCAGTGGAGACTAGCCAAAGATGAGCAGAGACGGGGCCACAAAAAAATGTGAACTAAGACTGTAAGTATCAAGGTTTGAGCTTCTACCTGGGTATAAGGAACACAGCAGAGCCTCTGCTGCTGCAGAAGGATCCTGCAAGTGGCTGGACTGCAGAAGGTCTGGTGGAATCTTATTCTGATTTCGAGACTACAATCAAGTGCATAAATCAAGAAGAGCAATAACAGGTGTAGCAAGAATCTAAGAAGTCTTCTGGGAGAGGAAGAGGGTCTCAAGCCAGCTCTGGAGAATGTGGACAGCACAAAGACAGGGATCTAAGCGGTTACAACCCTGCATTGTTCCTTTAGGTCACACTGCTGGGTTCACATCCCATCTCTGTCCTTATTATCCCTGTAACTAGGGACAAAGGATGACAGCTCTGGGTGATTTAATTTCTTCATCTGACAAATGAGAGTAACAAGATGTATCCTCACATCCATGGTCACTGGAAAGGTGACATCTGATGACAATGTGGGTGAAAGTGGCTAAGGTATACTATGTGGTTTCCACAGCCAGCTATTCTCCTAAGTTTTATTCCTTTGTTAAACCGCCCAGCATTGGCAGCTGCAGGAGCAGAAAGGGAGCACGCTCTAGCGACTTGCCTGGGGTCACACAGCTGGTAACAGTCTGAGCTGTGCCCTGCAGGCTGTAGCACAGGGAATGTTTAATGAGCATTTACAAAGTAGTCATCCCTCGGTATCTGCACATCCTCCCATATACTTTAAACCATCTCTAGGTAACTTACAATAGTTAATGCAATGCAAATGCTATGTAAATAGTTGTACTACATTATGTAGGTAACAATGAATGACAAGAGAAAAGTCTTGTTCACTACATGTTCACTACAGATATAATCTTCTTTCAGACACTCTTGATCCTAGGCTGGCTGTAGTCACAGATGTGAAACCCACAGATTCAAAAAGCTGACTGTATGCCAGGCACTGTCCTAAGAGCTTTGTCAGAATGACCTTTTTTAATATACACAAGTCCCTGTCACACAGTAGGCACTCAATAAATAGCATATGTTTTTGTGCATTATGCATGCACTTACAAATGTATATGTAATATAGGCATGAATTCAAATACATAAATATTTAATAATGTATCTATGTACTCATGTAAATATATCTTATGTGGGTGTGAAAGACAGAAATGACTTAGAATGGGGAAAAAAGAGGAAACAAATCAGATCTGGGAGGCAGGAACTGTGAAGTTCTACCATGAGATACCAACTCTTTACTCAACTGGGAAGCTCACACTAGCTGAGCTGGGTTGTGTTTACAGCGAGGGCAGCCCCCACAGTGAGGAAGGAGATACCCCAACCTGAGCATACACACTGGGGTGCTAATGGGACAGCAGACTAGGGAGTCTGCAATGCCCAGTGCTTCCCAGCCACCAGCTGGGTGGAATCGATTAACTGCGGGCCGAGCTGCTAGCTGTGACCATCTCATTTTTCCCCTGTGGCATTATGTGTCTCTCTCTGCCTATGGCTGCACAAGTGGGTGGGAAAATCAATGATGTGCCTAGGGGAGTTCGAGCCTTAGCTTTGCTTCTAGCTGCTCCTAGCTTCTCTGTCAAATACTTCATGCCAGGGTTCCATGATTAACCTGGTGGGGGACATGGTGTGGCAACCACAAGCTGAGGTGTTAGTGACCACAGAGACATTAAACAATCAGCTGTCCACCTGCAACTCCCACCAGCACCAGCCTCACCGTCCTCTGCAGAGAAACTGGTTCTGCTGGGTCATTTCTAGGGCTGGGGAGGGGGAATCTTGAGGCAGCCTTTGTGGGCTGAGAGGCAGAAAAGAATGGGGAGGTTTAAGATCTAACACAACTCTCAAGACTAAGCAATGGTGGGAACTACAGGCATATACTTGCTTAGTCAACTACAGACCTGACAACTTCTCTTCTTTGGTTAAAGCCCCTGTTGCCCCTAACCTCCATCACTGCTCCAAATGACCTAGTGAAAGCTAAGTGCCTGGCAAAAGCACCTACAGCCATCCTTGGTGGAGGCACCAGCCACCCTCATAATTCCCCATGCATTTTGAACACCACTTCTGAAAATCTGGGTTCTTTTACACCTTGCCTTGGTACCTGCTTATTCTTCTGCCTAATGTTCCCTCTCCCTCCTACCTCTGGAGGGAGTTGCTTCTTATGCACCGAGACACATTCAGGGTTTTATAGCCTCCAGGAGGCTTCCGCAATCTCTCAAGAACATAAAGCTTCCTCCTCGAGATGTCTGTGTACCTGCTGTGTACCTGTATGAAGTATGCCTTCCTCAAATTACTATTTTCTGTGATCTCTGAAACTAAATCAAGCATCTAGAACATCAAATTATTACTCAAGGTGGAAAATTTACTCCCTACCCAATACAGATGAAGATGACACACACAGCCCTGGCCTTTGAGGAGCATGCAAGCGATTCCAGAAATCACACAAGCTCTCATCCAAATCCAGGCCATACCATTTCCCAGCAGTGTGACCTTGGGCAAGTCCCTTCACTTCTCAAGGCTGAATGCAGCCTCTCCCTCACAGGGGTGCAAACAGCTCCCAGTATACAGTAAGTACTCGGGTCCCTTGACTGTCACTGGTAGACAAGCATGTCCCAGGTTCAGAGATCAGGTTCCCAGATGTCTCTTACCTATCCTGTGCAGACGCAGTGCCTCCAAGATGTGAGAGCCCGCAAGCTGGACTCTCAGTGCTGGGATATCTGGGGCCAGGGGTTTGCCTGCCCCAGGCTGGTCTCCAGGTAATGGTGGTGGCAAAGGCCCCTGCCCACCCTTGTTGTCCACTGCTGAAGTTGGCACAAGACAGTGGATGAAGTGCAGTTGAGACCGTCTCACCAAGCTGATCAGTGCATCCTAGGGCCATGTAGAGAGGAGATTAGGGTCTGCTGTCATAGGGAGACAGACAGGGTCCTGGACACTCCCCACACATACATTCAGCCTGGTCTGGACACCTCTGAGGGCCCCTAAGTCCTACATCAAGGTCATCTCACCTCCACCTTGATGTACACTCATAAGACATAAAGGGACTTTATGAACCCCCCTCCATAAGCTAGGTGGAGAGAGTGAGGCATGGAATAGCCAGTCAGTGGCTCCAGGACACACAGACCACCCATAAAAATGCTGGGGCTAGAACTCAGGACTTAGTCTGAGGGTCTTTTCATTGTAATATGCTATGGGAATTTTTTCCAAACATCATCCCACGATTCAGCCTGTTCTCATTTGGGTTCAGCCTCACTATTGACCAATCAAATGTTCTCATTTGATAATGTTCCAGATCTGGGTAACATATGCACATCCAGTCCTGGATCCTGCTGCCTATCTCCAAAAAGAGACAGCCTCCTGGTGGGAGAGGCAGTGCAGACAGTCTGGTACTCATCACCCTAGCCAAGAGGGCATATGTGACTCCTAGGCACACCTCATGCCCCTCAGCAAATGCCAAGCAGTTAAGGCTTTGGCCTCAGATTTGGCTCAACTATTTCCCAGCCCATGGCCATGATCAAGTTTATCTATGCCCGAGAGCAGCCAATTCCTCCTCAGACAAGCATCAAGTGTGTCTTTCTCGGTTGCTGGGGAGGCAAGAGCGCCTGAGGTAGATGTCCCACCCCAGAGGATGTGAGGATCTGTAGGCCGGAAAGCCGGGCCCCACTCACCATCTGCAGCTTGATCTGAGAGCACAGAGCTCTCCTCCTGGCCGAGGCAAGGCCGCTGGCAAATGTCCTCTTCACCACACGGTTCCTGTGCAGGGCCTGCTGGGAGGTGCCCTCCAGGCCTGCCACAGCCTGGCACACGGGTGGCAGCTTGGCACGGCTTTGGAAGAGGCTTCGCAGCTCCTCCCTGGTGGAGGAGGGAAAGAGAGAGGGCTCAAGGACACTTGCCCTGAGTGACAAATGAGAGGATCACGCCCCCTTGCTTCCTGTTCTTACTCATTCACTCAAGGTTCTTTCTATGGTGGAAGCTTCTCATAATGGCGAGTTCCAGCTCCTCCCTCCACACCTCCCTCCCACCAAGTGCTCTGTCCTCCATGACCACCAGCTTCTCCCTTCTGCAGCAATCCTACTAAACTGGTCAGTGCCACCATAGAGGGTGCTGCCATTTTTACTGTCCCTAGAACTGGTCTAGCACATAGCAGGCCCTTACTGTACATTCCAAACAAGAGTGAATGGAGCTGCATGATTAATGCCAATAAGATTCCCAGACTCATGCAAAGGTAACAGCTAAGACCTTCCCATAGCGCCCCTGTAAAGGACTGACGCTGACATGGCAAGGGCAGCCAGCTCCTTAATGGAGGACTGCTGATCATCCCAAGCTAGTCTGGCCTCTTCTTTGAGCACAAAGGACAAAGCAAACTAGAAAACCCTTTCCTCCCTTCTCTGCTAGCCCAGAAAGGACTGGTGCCCCACTCTCCGCCTCCCATGTAGCACTTGGGCATCTCATCATTCCCTCCAAGTCCATGTGCTGCTCCCCAGCCCTAGCCATGAAGACATTTTATCCATCTTCCCCAGTGCCTACGGAGGCAACAAGCACTCCCCAAGGAGCCCAAAGTGGGTTAAATGCGTGGCACATGCTCAAGGATTAACGAAGGCTTGGCCATGGGTATGCTCAACTGGAAGTTTGGGCAGGGTGCTGAGGGAGTACACAGGAAGAAAGGGCCCTCCTGTGGAGAAGCTGAGGCCACTCTGGGGCAGGGAGCGTGAAGCCACCCACTGATCCAGGAAGACTCCTTCACACTGTAGCCCCGCCCTCTGTGTGTGGGCTGCTGTACTGGTGCGGATGACTGAAACATCTGTTTTCAGTTTATCATGTGACCTTCGCCAAGTCACCTGTTCATTCCTAGGGGCCTCGGGTCCTCAAGAACAAAATAAAAGACTTTTGGACAGAAACAACAGTTCTGAAACTCGAGTGTACGTAAGAGCCTTAGAGAAAGTTTCCCAAGCCGGCAATTTAGCTAGGTGGCTTAAGCGCCTGTCTGACAAGTGCAAGGTTGTGAGTTTGATCCCCAGTACCATGAACGCTTCCCAGCAAAGCAAGTACTTGAGGTCTACCCTAGCAGCTCGAGTTAGGGTCCAGGAGACAGAACTCTGTGCACACATTCCTGGGGGATCTGAGGCTCTTGGTTACAGTGCCACCCTCTCCTAAAAAGCACTGTTTATTCTCTAAAATCACTAAGGTTTGGCCCTACAGATGGGTCACATGTAACGTGTTCAGATGGGATTTACTCCAAATGCACTGTGCTCCTCTGCCCACTCTCTTGGAGCTGAAACTTCATCCGTGGCTCACCTGGGAATGTCACCTCATCCATAAAGTTTTGCTTTATCCTTCCCTAACTCACTCAGACTTGAACCAAATGATTTTAAAGTAGGAAGGAAATTTACAAGATGGGCATTGAGAGCTTTGTATGAGCCAGGCTCCCTAATAAGCTATCTGCTACCATATGTCACCCAAGCCTCATGTCAAACATCGAAGCTTAGGATCACTATCAATTTCCAGCTGATGAAACTGAAGGCTCGGGCATGTAGCTGGAAAAAGACAGAAGCAGAATTTGTACATCTGCCTGACTCCAATGTGATACTATGGCTACTGAATCTTTTGTCTGCTCCAACTCTTATCTTATGCTGGAGGGAGCAAAAATAATCCAGAGGGAAGAGACCGCCCACAGTCACTCAGGTGCTCTGGTTCCCTGTTATCCTTTGTGAGCTTGCCAACCTTCCTTTTACTCACCCCTGCTTGATCTCACTGCAGAAACTGTGTCCCCAAGCCCTCCTAGATTTGGGGTTTGCAATTAACTGTGTCCACAGCTTACTGAAAACTTTTCCAAGGATCACGCAGACTCAAGCTGTATCCCAGTTATACCACACTTCCTGTGTGATTAAAGGCAAGCCGACATGGGGCCTCCATTTTCACATCTATAAAGTCAGGCTACGGTACAGTGTTGCTTTGTAAGCTATTTAAAAAGCACTAATGTTAACACCAAGCCCGTAAGGGGCAGTCAATAAATGTCCCTTCCTCACCCTTCTACCCTTCTGCCCACGCAGGACACCACCACCTCCTTTTCTTGTTTCCAAGTTCCACTCCTGCAGGTTTCCAGCACTGCACTTGGGAAGCACGCCAGGCTTACACACCCACGAACCAAGCATTTTCCATTAACTCCGAAGCGATGGCATGATCACTGCCTGCTCTTCTGGGACCAGTGGCCAGGGGACATGTGAGCTTTTTATAATGCTACAAAACGTGTCATTTCAGTTTTACGACCCTGAGTTCTAGGAGGTCCATAAAAGTTGCTCCAGTCACATCTCTCAGATACTTAATGAAAAGCAAAAAGCCAAAAACAAGAAGTCTCGGCTTTTTTAGCTTTTGTGCCACCTCCCCAGACAGGCAGTTTTTTCTCCTCAGCTGGATTTGCTCTGGCCCCAGGGAGACACCTGTACCACTCCACATCACAGCTCTGTAGTCAATTACGGGAGAATAGGGTCCCCCACAAGGCCTCCACGGACCAGCTGTTGGGGCGTAGAGGTCTCAGTAGGGTTGGAGCTTCAGCACCCCAAATGCCTCACCCCACCCCACCCCCCGTTCTGGCCTGGCTCACCTCTTTGACTGCTGCAGAACCTGGGGGGCGTCCAGAGCTGAGAGATTGGGCTTGGCTTTGTGCAGCCAGCCTGTGAGGTCATAGCGCACGGGGTCCTGTCCAAGTTGGTGGAAAATTTCACACTGGAGGGGCTGCTCACAGGTCCGCAGGGCAGAGGTCCCTGAAAGCATACACAGTGGCATGGATGGTGGGGACACTCAGCAATCAGCTGGTATCCCCAAGAACACAGTTCCCATTTTACTGTCTTTCCAGAGAGCAAAAGTTACCAGTTCAAGATGCCTACATTTCTCTTGCCATAGTGAATTGAACATACTATTTCCAAAGTGAATTCTATTCCTCTTTGCTTTCTGAAACCCAGGACACCTGTTTGACCCTAGCATTATTAGCACATATATTCTTCATAAATTTTATTATGTGTATCCATGTATCACCTAGGCTGTGATTTATTTAATGTTTTCTTTAAGTCAGTATTTTTATAAGTACATTCATTTAAAAAGCAGCATAATACTGCAGGCTTGATATACAAGCTAGATTTATTTTCTAATATGTATGGAAATAAATAGTTATTAAATATTTTTGAAATATTGATTCATATGCCACCTGAAATTCTCTTGAATATTCTCAACCAAATAAAAGTATAGCATACTCTCAGGAGCTGTTGGCTCACACTTGATAGCAAGAATAAGGGTAAGAGGAACAAATGGGCCTGGGTTTTAGGGGAGAGAAAATCTAGTTCCCTGCCATTGACTGTGCTGTACAAGGGACCAAGCTACTTAAGTCGCCGAGCCTCAGCTTCCTCCTTGGTAAAACGGAGATTAAATAATACAAATTTTCCGTGGTAGTGTAAGGCTCCAGGAGGATAATCCGTGTAAAATACTTTAGGACACTGCCTTGCACACTGCACTCACTCAGCAGTAGTGGCTTTCACTGTTACTGACTGCATTTAACTTTGTACTGATACTCTGGAATAACACAGTGTCTGCCTCCATATCCCTAATGCCCAGCATCATGCTTGGCACAGGCAGAGTCCAGAAGTACTTGCAGAATGAATGCATAAATAAACTGATGATTATTAATTACATTGCTCTAACCATTGTGATGCTCTCAGGTTGTGTCTCCACGTGTGGAAGAGTTGTTCTCTTCCTAAATCACCCCAGACCGATTATTATTAGGAAGATAGTGTTGGATGATTCCTATGTCTCGTCTTCATGACTTTCCTTAGTTTTATTCCTTGCTATTGTCAATGTGCCCACATGCGTGAGGGTCTTGAGACTTTTTCTCAAGACCTAATCTGCTGTCTCTAAACTGTAATGATCTTAGAAACCAGGGACCTGCATTTCTTGGAACTCTTTGCAAAATACACCAGTCAAAGAACCTACAGGCTTCCGTGAAAAAAGGGCATGGACTCTGCCACCTGCCTGGCTGTGCAGAGGTCCTTGGTGTCCATTGCCTGGATCACCTCTAAGTTCTGGATAACTGAAGTTGTCATCAATGACCATTTCTAGTTAAGTGAAGTGTCACTGCATCAAGAGCCTCCTGTGAGCCTTTTAGAACTGTGTTGTCCCTAGCCTCATGGAAGTGACTTGCCAATAGGAAAGAGCAGCACCCCACAAGAAGCAAGGTGCACACCAGGCTCTGGTACATGTGGCTGCACTGTCCCTACACAGGTATCTACTTATGTGACTGCCCTCCCTCCAGCAGGCTGGAAGCAACTTGAGAACAAGAAGTGAGATTCATCTGTCATAAGGCTTCTCAACTAACACACAGCTGGGATTTAGTAGGATATTCCTGTGGAAAGGGGGAATACAGGAAAAAAAGACGTTAATGTTTGCTAAGCCCCAGGCAGGATGCCCACTCTGCTAGAAGGGACATTACTCTGCCTCACTCTGGCCAGTGATATGAACATCACTGATCTGGTTTCTAGAACATGATACTGAATTTCAGAAAGATGAGACAAGGCCAGGCACAATGGCGCATGCCTGCAATCCCAGAACTTGAGGGGTTGAGAAAGGAGGACTGCCATGAGTTCAGCCTGGACTATATAGCAAGACTCTGTCTCAAAATAAAAAGGAAGGAAGGAAGGAAGGAAGGAAGGAAGAGAGAGAGAGAGAGAGAGAGAGAGAGAAAGAAAGAAAGAAAGAAAGAAAGAAAGAAAGAAAGAAAGAAAGAAAAGAAAGAAAAAAGAAAGAAATGAGGCAACTCTGTTAAAGATGAGGCACTTGTCACAGTGAGGCCAGGATGCAGATATGAGTCAGCTGACATCAAAGCCTGCCAATGCCCAGATTGGTGGCCAAGTCCAGGAGAAGCCACATTTCTTGGGAAATGTGCTGGAAATCATGTTGCAGGGACCAGGGCTGCTCATTCCTTTCATTCATGTCTTTCTCCTGGAGTTGGTTTTCACACCATGAATTTATTCATCAAAGCATTTTGCTGGAAACCTTAAGTTTTCAGGAGCCTCCTGAAAACTCCCAGAAGACAGATACTTACCTAGCACGGTTTCAGGCTTTACTATCTCACCCAGGAGCCTGAACCCCTCAGCCAAGTCACCCATGGCCCCAGCAGGTCACCTCTGCAGTTTTTAATGCTACTCACTGACTTCCTCTGGGCCTAGGGTGCTCATAGCTCCCTAATGAACTCACTTGCCAATGTGGGGACACTCAGTAAATGTACATTAAGTGAGGCTTTGGGGTCATAAAGAGCAAGCCCGAATTAGCCAGAATACCCCCCAAGTGTTCTACTTGATACAATTTCCTCATTAACTCGGAGCTAATCAGAAAGCTTTGGAGGAAAAGAACCTTTTTAAAAAAATATCTGAGTTAATATGTCTGTCATAGTTTGAGACAAAGGATGTTGCAGAATCTCTTTCTGGGGACTGACGGCCTTAAGGTACAATTCTTGGGGTGCTTCATGGAAAAAGGAGAGGGAGCCACAAATGTACCTGAGTCCCTTTATGCCCCAGCCACATCCTACAAGATGCCTTTTGTTGCCAACCTGCTGTCTCTTTTGCGTAAGTGCAAATCCAGACAATGTTCCCTTTGGGAGTTCCACTCCATTTGGTCCTGGATCACTGAGTTTCCACCTTTATCTCTTCTATGTCAAGTACTCTTTGGCACCTTACCCTACTAGGAGTATTCTAGGTGCTGCCTGGCAGAGGTCACCAGCCCAGCCTGTCCTTGTGGAGCTGTCATTCCGTCTAATGGCAACCACTTCAGTGGAGAAGAGGACAGCGGGGGAGGGAGATAAGGGTGCAGGTAAAGGGAGGTTATTATTTTGCCCAAGGTGGTCAGGGAGGCCCCAAGCCTGAAAGAAGGTAAAGAAGCTCATTATGCTAGAATGTAGTGGAAGAGCATTCTAGGTAGAAGGGAATGCCAGTACATGGCCTTTGAGGTGGAAATAGGTTTGGCATGATAGGTGAGCGACAGTGCAATTATGTATTAGCCCATCTTTCATTACTATCACAAAATGCCTGAGGCAGACTTGAAGAAAAGAGGTTTTTAGATTTGAAGTCCAGAACAGAATGGTGCAGGATCTAGTAGGATCCCTCATGGCCGCATCCCATCATGGTGGGCTTGTATCTGTATAGCCTCCCTTCCTCTTCTTATAAAGCCACCAGGACTCAATCATGGAGGCCCCACCCTAATGATCTAAACTACTCTGATACTTTCAGAGGATCCACTTCTAAATACCACTCAGATTAAGTTTCAACTCTTTAAATACCATCAGTGTAAGAGTTGGGGGATTAAATTCTTGTGTAAATTTCAAGGGGACAAATTATATTCAAACCTCAGTTGACTGGAACACAGCAAGCAAGCAAGGGGAAGGAAAGAAGGCAGATATCCCCCGAAGGCTTGCTATGTGGACAACATAGAAATGTGCCCTGCCCTTAGACAGCTCACAAAGTACTGGGGGAGACTGATGAAAAGCAAGAAAGGCAAATAAATAACTGAAACATTCCAGAGCCTGCAAAGGTTTTGAAGGATATAAACAAGGATTCAGAACAGGGTGAGGGGCTGCCTATGGGTCAGCTTCAGACAGTGAAGGTCTCTAGGGTGACTCTTCACAGGATCAGCAGGAGGGTGTTTCATGCTCTTTGCACACATCAGCAACCCCAGAGATAAGTTTTCCTACTACTTCCATTTTACAGAATGAAGGTGACTCCCCAGAAGTCACTCACACTGCAATTCAGCAGTGGAGCATGGACCTGGCCCAGATCTTTATGGGTCAAAATCTGGGCTTTTCACAGGTCTACCTCCTGGTTTCTTTGGGAGCTGAATGAGGTTCCTCCCCTGCTTCTCAAAACCTCCTCTGTCCTGCATTCCTGAGCCCATCAAATGCAGAAACCACAGCCACTTTTACAAGTTGGAGACAGGAGGAGTAGTGGGTCTGCCTTTGGAACAAGGCCAGCTATGGGGGCCCTAGAAAGCTACTGTGTCCCTGAAAGGCCTTTGATATTCCCTCAGTGGGGCACAGTGAAGCCCACAATGTCTCGTTCAGACCAAGGCTTCAAAAATAGACATTTCCTCCACCCTATACCCTTTTGCATCTGGTGATGAGACAGATACACTTCAGACCCCAGAGCCTGAAAGAGGGAACTTGGTCACCACCAGGGTCATGTCCAGTGCTAGGACTCCTTACCCTAAAAGGTCTAGGACCACAGTGTGGCTTTGCTGGACAGTGATCACTTCTGCTTTCATGGGCCTCTTCTTCCATAAAGTGCGCGCGCGTGTGTGTGTGTGTGCGCGCGCGCATGCTGAGTACAAGTGTGTGTCTGTAAATTCTACTGTGTGGCTGCATTGGTATAAAGATAAATATTATTAATATTACTGATACAGAAGTATTCACATGTATATTTGACCTATATTTTTTCTTATGCTTTTAATAGAAGTTGAAACATTTTTAAGCCCCCAAAACTATCATGGACCCCAGACACTGTGTTCTCCCACATGGCAGAAAAGTCACCCCCAGGCCTGTCACATGCACAGCCAAGTATCTCAGTCTCTGTGCAGCCCTTCTTAGGGCCTTGCCATCTGACATGGACAGATTCCAACATCCTGGCTGCCTCCTCCACACCCTTGCTCCGTTACCTTTGGCCCCGGCTCCCGTCTTCTCAAAGGCCGCACGCAGACGCTCAAGCACCACGCTGTCATGGGAACCCTCTATCCGGACCTCCTCATCCAAGACCCAGAAAAGGCCCTTGGCATCCTCAGTACCTCCTCCAGCAGATAAGTGGACCTGGTGGAAGACCCAGGATACACTGAGAGCCCTGATCCCAAGACAGGCCAGCTGTGGGCTTTCTTCCCACAGTTGGAAATGAGGCAGGAGCCAAGCGCTAGCTGTCAGCCTAGACCTATGCTCCCACTCACCCCAAGGCATTTGGGATTGAAGCCACAAAGCTATAACAACCTCTCTGCTGTTAAGGGGTCTGAATCCTGCTCCTCTCTTTAGCTCCTGCATGATCTTGGGCAACTTACCTTACCTGTCTGAGCACCATTTCCTCCTACGTAAAATGGAGAGCAGAAATACCTTCTTCAGAGGGCTGCAGTAAGGACTGAGTGAAGGGAAGCTGTCTGTAGAGTGCATCTTTCTAGATACACACAGATAGCTGATCTATTTGTGTGCTTCCAAACATGAAAGGATTGATTCCCTCCTCATCCCTTTCTCTTAAAACTCCTTGTATTTTTCCAAACTGAAATCTTGGAAATGAATTTAAAATAAAACCAGCTCTCAAAGAACATTTTTGGAAGAGAAAGTGAACTTGATTCAATAGCACAGACATGGAATTTTAAGTCTATGTACTATCTTCAGCAACCACCCAAGTAGCTCTGTAATTTTGCTTATGGGAAACAGGCCTGGGGAGTTTCAAGCATTTATCCAAGGACCCACAAGGAACTGGCTTAACCAAAAAGGGTGCTAAGTAGTTATGGAGAAAATGGCATGTGAACAGTGATCAACCATTCCAGTGTTCCCTGTGACCCAGGGCTTCCCACATATACAGCTGTCAGAGCTAAGGCTGGGAAAGTCCATTCACACCAGGACAGTTGCTCGCCTAGTTAGGGATATTGGTCCATACCCCTCAGAGCTCCAGAGAAGGAAAAGGACACATTCAAGGTTACATAGTGAGTCCAAAAGCCAAACTGCAAGTGCACCCCAGGTATCCCAGGCCTATAGCTTGGCCTTCTATGTTAGGGCTGAGATAGACGGCTGAGCAAAACAGCCACTTGACACCACATCCCAGTGGCCTTGAGGACTGCACCACTCTTCCCAGATAACAGTATTGAGTGGTCTCTTTGGGCCTGACCCTTCCAAGGCCAGCTCAGGTCAAGAAGTGGTTAGGGAAAGAATGAACCACAGAGTTGCCAAAAAGAAACACAAACATGGAAGACACAGGGGTTGGTGAAGGAGGGGGATTTGCAAGCACAAATGTAGCTCACTATGTGTCATGACGAGTCTTGGAGACTCCAGTCAGTGGGAGACAAGGAATGAGAAGGGTGACCAGTTGTGCCCAGTGACAAGGGAAGGCCAACTGTGGAACATGGCTGTGTAACACGGTCTGCACCAGGAACCATGTGAGCAGTGTCTCACTGACAGGCACCACCCTGGGAAAAGCATCATTCCCATTTCGGAGATGAGAAAACGGAGGCTCAGAGAGGTGAAGCAATGTGCCTTAAGGTCACCAAAAGTGGACTGACACCTGCAAAGTTCCACAGTCCAAGCACTTTAACACAAAAATGCAAAGGACAAATTTTAAAAAAAGGAATGGATCAAGGATCTAAGACACAGTTAAACCAAAGTCAGTAAATGGATTCTAGGGATGGAAAGAGTGAGGAGAAGACTCTGGCATCCCACAAAAAATAAAGGCCATCTGTCCCCAAGGGCCACCACTCCTCCAACCTCCACAGTTCAGGGATCCCAGTCTGCCAGGCCAGCACCTTTATCTAGACTTCTCAGGCCAGAATCCTGGAGGATCCTGAGGGTCTTCAGTTTAGACCACAGAGTCCCAGGGGGTGCTTTCTACAACAGGAACTCAGACATAAAGCTGAGTAGTGATGCTCATTCCAAGTTCATTTCTACCCCAAATCAATCACATAGGACCGGGGGGGGGGGTCCCAAGTGTGCATTGCTAACAAACCCTGAGGGATTCCAGGTGCAGGCAGTGTGAAGACCTTGGTAGCTTAAAGATTCATATCTTCCTATATTTTGCTGAAACTGTCACATCTGGGAACGTTGGCCCCCTAGGTCCCTTGTTACCTGGGAGGGATTCTGATCCACAACCGCCACTGTAGTCCCTGGGGAAGACTCTGGTAGATCACCGTGCACAGGGATGCCTTCCTAAAAAAATCACAGGATGCAAAAGTTAGCTCCTTCAGTGAGCTGAGTCAGGCAGAAAACTTCTAGGGTAGAAAAAGTAATGAGGACTTTCATTATTACTGTGATGATTAACTTTGATTGTCAACTTGATTGGCCTGAGAGACACCCACTTCTGGGTGTAACTGGGTGGGTCATGAGGGCATGACCTGGGGGACTATATCTGCTCCTGGACCCTTCCTCTTAGCCCCTTCCCCACTTGTCCGTTTCCTGCCTGCCATAAGGTGACAAACTTTCCTCCACCATGATGTTTCTATGTTGGAACCAGCCAATTATGGACTGAAACCTTGGGAAACATGGGCCAAATAAACCTCTCCTTCTTTAAATTGCGAGTGTCAAGTACTTTGTCCCAGTCAGGGTAAAGCTAATACAACTTTTCAACCTTTCTTTTAAAAACTATTTTGTAAATTTGTAGTGAAACATATATAACATGAATTCTGCCACCTTAATCATTTCTAAATGCATGGACTGGTGGCATTAAGTGCATTTACAGCGCATCCAACCTTCACCACCATCCACCTCCACAGCTCTTTGAAAGTGAAAATGTATTAATTGCACATATTAATGAGATTCAGTGTGGTATTTCAGTACATGTACACAATGTGCACTGAACTTTTCATCTTGTGAAATCAAAACTCCACCCATTAAACTGCCTCCATTCCTCCCTCAACATCCCAACCCTGCTGACTATTTTACTTTCTATCTCTATGAATTTGACTGAGTCAAGTATCTCACAGATACCATATTTACCCTGTGGTGACTCGCTTATATCACCCAAGCTTCTTCCATGTTGTAGGTGTCATAACCGCTTTCCCAAAGACTGAATAACACCCCACCAAATGGACATGCTGCACTTGGGTTATGTGGTTATCTGCTGATGGAGATGTGGATTACATTCGCCTTTCAGCTACTGAGAATACTGCTACTATGAATAAGAGTACGCACATATCTCTTTAAGACCTCTCTTCCAATTCTTTTGGGTATATATCCAGAAGTGGAATTGCTAGATCATCAATAATTCTATTTTTAACTCTGAAAACCTGCCCTACCACTACCTGCTGTGGCTGCACTGGTTTGCATCCTCAATAACTGTGGGCAGGGCTTCCAATTATCCCACGTCTTCAACATTTGAGGCTTTTGTGGTGTGTGTGCATGTGTGTGTGTGTGTGTGTCTGTTGTGTTTTGTTGTAACATCCTAATGGGTATGAGGTTGTGTCTTACTGCCGCTCTGCTTTGCATTTCCCTCATGATTAGTGATATCAAGCGTCTTTCCATGTATTCTCTGGAGAAATTTCTATGTGCATCATTTGCCACTTTGAGGTTATTTCGTTTCATTGTGTCTCAGCCTTTATCTGAGTAAAAACATTGTAGACCAACATACCAGTACTATCCTGATATTGTCCATCATGCAAGGTGTTAGGGCTTGTGTCTAGATGCCTCCCAAAACCTCACACAGTTATAGGTGTAGCTTTTTCAGATGTGGCTGAATATAGTCACATCTGAAATAGACATAGTATGTGATACCAGGATTGATTTATGGTACAATGCTAGGCTCAAAGGCACTAGGATTAAGGGTGCGAGTGCTACCCCCTAAGTAGCCTGGGTAAGATAAAAGGGGCAGAAAGACAATGTTAAGGTCCCTTACTTGTTTCTTTTTGCTGTCTTCTGCTTACATGAACTGGTTCTCCTCTGCAATACCCCTCTGCTAAGCTAACCTGCCTTGGAGCCAGCCAGTCATGGCCTAAAACTACTACAAACTGTACAAAATGTGACATAAATAAATCCTTCCTTCTTTTACTTTGTCAAATATTTTGTCTCAGCAACAAAAGAAAACTAACTAAGACACAGGATCATCAGCAATCACGCAAGAGCCTCATCATAAACTAGTAATTCAGAGGAGAGAACAAAAGGGGACAGAGGGTAATCAAGATTAAGGATATGATCAAAGTATGTCACATACATGTATGAAAATTCACAATGAAACTCCTTATTCTATATTAATTAATATGTGCTAATTTAAAAAGAAACATAATTCAGTACCAATTTTTTAAATATTTTTAGATCACCTAATAAATCCTAGGCTGAATGCCCAGTGCTGGAAGAAGCAAGCATAAATATGGTTAATAATAACTGCCATTAAATGCAACAAGAAATAGCAATGCTGTGTATCTTAGATGTTCATCACAGTGTTGTTTGTATCTTAAACTTGGAAATCACCCAGAGGTCATAAAAAGAGTTAATAACTACTGAAATGCATGTTTACTACAATTCATAAATGGAACAGGGAAACATAATGTAAGGCCATGAGGAAATCAGCAAACAACAAAATCATGTGCACAGAGGATAGGAAATCCATACAAAAGACAATATGGAAAAATGATTGATGTAAAGTACTGAGAGCAGTAACAATGGTTGCCTCTGGGTAGTGGAGCTAAAGGAAACTTTTTATTTATATGAACTTTCTAGTTTTTAATAAAAATCCTGCATTAGTTTGATAATAAGTAGTGAAACATTACAGGAAAACTGATACTTTGTATTGAATCCTAACACTGACTAGGCACTCTCTATCCTACTCCATTAAATGCTCCTAACAGCTGTAGGAATGTGGTAAAATTCTTTTTCAAACAGCTTCACTGTCTGCATCACATCCCTGTGCCAATGTTCTTTGCAAACTGATACTGCAGCGTTTGTATTAAGAAGTGGAGCCAACTTCCTTTCTCCTGGAATCAGGGCTCAGCCTTGGTCTTACTCTGACCAAGTGACCCTGTGGCAGCTCCAAGTCGAAGCCTCACGGTGCCCTGCACATTCTCCTTCAGGCACCATGAGACTCACCTGTGCTGGCTTGCTGGAGGCTGAGGCAGCAGGGAACATGGACAGGCTCTAAGTTCACAGCCAGGCACACAAAACAACCCAGCAGAGGTCATCAGAGCTACCTTCCCAAATTACACCTGTCTGTCCATTCAAGAGCTGACCCAGCCAAAACCAGAAGAGTTGCCCAGGCTGTTCAGAGACTTGTGAGCAACAACAAAAAAGCTTTTTAAAGAAGCAACCAGCTCGCCACCCTGGTAAGTGGCTGTGGCCTGGGAAGCCATAGCTGCACCAGGGCGAGAACCAGCAGCGTCTCCTGAGATCTGCGCCATGTTGGAACTTAGGGTGCTGGGAAACCAATCAATCAGCTCGCTACCCTGGTAAGCGGCTGTGAGCCTACCCTCGAGAGGGCTGAGAATCAAAAAGCCCATCCCTCCCCACCCCCGTTAGCAAGTGGGAGCCAGAAGTCTGAGCATCTCTTGGGAGGTTGACCATATGTAATATAGCAAATAAGGGGGATTTTCTTCTACCATCTCTTTGAAGGAAAATATTTTTATCACCGTTTTACTTTGTCCTGCTTAATGGTATTGTTCTATTCAATATTCTGTTTTGATAAGTTCTATAATGTTCTGTATTCCCTTTGATTTTGCTATACCTGATTGAAAGAACAACTATTGTAAAGATAATAAGATATACTATGGTTATCTATTACTGTTATCCCAGTAACCTGCTGTGAAGTTCTGTACCAATTTCACTATACTGTCTCAATTGGTTTTGTTCTATCTTGTTCTGTTGTATTTTACTACCTCCAAAATAATAAAAAAAAATTTAAAAAATTTTTTTAAACCACCATATTTTGGGTAGCTTGTGCAGCTTTATTATGGAAAATGGTAACTGGTACAGCAGCACTATTAGCTATATTTTCCATGTAAAGAAATTCATAGTCAGAGAGAGGCAGTGACTTTCCTAAGGCCACACAAGCCAATAAGTAACAGATAGGATCACATGCCATTGACATTATTTTCTAAGAGCTCTATCCATGTCACTGATTTCACTTTGACTCCTACCTAGGCTCCAACCAGAACAATGACTGTAATTTCAATATTCATTATCTTATAGATGAATGATAATATGGCTATGTGTAATATTTTTTCATTAACACTTACTGGAATCAGAATAGTCACCTTTAAAAAATGGAGGCATTATGGGCTGGGGATCTGGGGTCCTATCAACATCCTTACTGTCACCTGGCTGATGGGTACATGCATATGCTTATTTGGATAAATTCATGGGGCTGCACATTTATGGTTTCTATACTTTCCCGCACAGCTGTGGCTTAAAGGTGTCCACTCCAAAGTACAGGTGTGGAATCCGCATGGCCAGGGAGACCACGTGACAACACTGAGAGGTGCAGCCTTCTCAAGGTTATTAGGCCAGGAGGGCTCAAGGCCCTTATGAAAGAGGCTTCTTCACTCAGCATTCAGCTCTCTTGCCCTCCATCTTCCAGGACAGGCACTCGCTTCTGGGGACAGCCCGGAGGTGCCATCCTCGAAACAGCACTGCCTCAGGCAAACGCCACACCCACTGGCACCTTGATCTTAGACTTTTGAGCCTCCAGAAGTGAGGAAATACTTTTCTGTTCTTCATACAGTAGCTGGTCTTACGTATTTTGGTAAAAGCAGCACAAATCAAGCTAGAACATGTATAAATGTTTAACCAATTTTGTAAATGAGAGAAGGATTGAAAGAAGCACATTTGTACATGTACCCAAATGTGGTCCTGTGTGCACTTTCTGGTAAGTGCTCCAAGAACAGCACTGCTGGATTACAGGGCGCATGTGCCTTTGACTGCTGGAGATTGCCACCCCGTGCCCCACACGGGACTGCAGGCTGCTGTCTGCACCGAACCACAGGGCCTTCTGCTCTAGGGAGGACACAGTGGCTCTGTGGTAGGAGGTAAAAGACATGTCATCCCTAAAAGGGGACAGCATGAGAACAAGGCTTGGGGAAGTTCCAGACGCCGGGGACCCTGGGTGGGAAGCAGTGGGTGAAGACCAGACTGTCATCAAAGACAGAGTAGCAGAGGCCCAGAAATCCACATGTGAAATGGGACTGCTCTATGATGAACCACATAGGGGACGTTGCGGGCTGCGGAGGGAGGGTTCGCTGCCTCTGCCTTCAAGCCCTGGTGAGGGTCCAACTCCAGGCTACCCTTACCTCTTGGTATCGCTCTAGCACTGAGACGAAGGTTCGCTGATAGAAAAGCAACTGGAGACGCTCATGAACATAATTATGGCACAGCTCCTCGAAGGTGGCTGCTCGGTCCTTGCCCTGATGCCGCGGGTTCTGAAAGCCTGGAGAATCTACAACCATGATGGAGGCCATGGAGAGATGGTGGGATGAGAAGGATCTAGGGAGAAGAGGGAGAGGTCCCAACATGTCATGGAATCTGAAAGCCCTCCAGATCAAGACCCCTTTTTTCCCCATAGCAGAGTTGGACAAATTCAAGCCGCATAACCTTGTGGGTTTGGAGATCCAGAAGATCTGGTTTCAAAACCAAGCTCACTGCTTACAAGCTGTATGACCTTGGGCAAGTTACTTTGACTCTCTGAATATGGGTTTCCCCAACTGGTAAACAAGGATGGGAGTGAGTAGGCTGATCTCACAGACCGAAGTAAGCACCAAAGGACTTAAAAGTATAGAAAGTGTCTCATGACACATGGACACAGGAAGCTTTCAGAAATGTGACTTCTCTAGCAGGTCCAGAGGAATGGAGAAATAATCAGCCAACGCTAACCCAAAAAACTAGCTCCAAAGCTACAGTGAACAGTTTGCTTTACTTTCTCCAGTGGCACACTGAGACAGGAAAATCGTTCTGCTCAGGGTATCCATTTACAAAGTTCTTTCACGCTATCACTTCCTAGAATTCCCCAATGAATCTGCCTGGATGGACACAGCAAGGTCTATTCCAAAGAAAATGTGCAAGTTAGGAGACCCGGGGTTCAGTCACATGTGGGCTTCACCCCTTTCTCTCTGCCCTAGGTTGTATGTCTCTGGAAAGTTTCCCAACTTCTCTGAGCCCCAGCATGAAAAGGTTAATGATGAACAGGTGCAGTGGCAAACGCCTGTAATAGCAGCACTCTTGCAGACCAAGGCAGGAAGACTGCGAGGTCATGGCCAGCACCAGCATGGGCCACTTAGTAATTTAGTGACCCTGTCTCACATAAAATTGTAATAATGTTGAGAGGTGTAGCTCCATGAGAAGGCTCTTGTTTCAATCCTACTAAAAAATAAATTATTAATGGTGATGACCAGCTACAGTGGCTCCTGGGAAGACAATGGATAAACTCATCCACCACTGTGACCATGAAGTCTGCCAGGTGCTCTGCACTCAGGAAATGTCATTTGCATTATCATCATTCGCATGAAAGTCTCACAGCTTCAGAGAAGCCTTTGCATGCCCCTTGGTTCTCTGTTCTCCCTGCTGAGATTTCTCATCTAATAAAGTGTGTGAAGATGGAGATGACTCAGCTAACCTGGGGAAGGCAGGTGCCTATTAGAGACTCAAATGAGTTTGTTATTGACAAGCCCATTTCACAGATGTGGCCGCTGAGAATCCAAGCTATGGAGCAATTACCCTTGCAGGCTAACAAGGGCTCCAGTACCCGAGCTCATTCCACTTCTGTACCCCTCCAAGCACACATGACCCCTTTGCTTCTGGATAAAGTACCTGTGGCCTCTGAGGGTGATTATTCTACCAGCAACAGACCAAAGGGCTGATGCCAGGCCTATACCAACTTGGACTATGGCTGTGTACCAGCCTTTAACAGGATTTCAGAAGCCTAATTATGCTTCTTGCTCCCCCAGAGGAGGGAGGGAAGCCCCTGCCCAGGGTCTCCAGTGGGCCCACTGGAACCACTTAAAATGTTTCCAAAGATGAGCTCAGAAGACACAAAATGAAGCCCCATGTGCCTATGGTCCAGCAGGGGCACCTTGTAGACACAGCCACCCCCAAATTATATCCTGGTTGCTCCCTGTTCCCAGCAAGAAAAATGAGACAAATAAATGATACGAACAATTAGGGGGACTATTTGGGGAGACTCAAGGCATGAGGTGAGGCACAGCCTCCCTGCCTCATCTATTCAATGGGCTGATGCGAGACTCCAGGATATGAGGCAAATTACACCATCAGAGTGGTCCCCAGTCTTTAGTAGACACCTAAAAGTCATCAGGCTCTACAACTAGCATTTTTACTGTCACTATTAGAAAGTCAATTTGATTCATGATTATTTCTTTAATCTTCACCTCCACCCAGGGGAATACAGCTATTTCACAGGTGCGAAAGGGGAGGTCAGAGAGGTGAATGGATTCACTCAAGTCACACAGCCCGTGAGTGGGCAGCCGGGGTGAAATTTAAACCCAGCACTGCCCATTGACAACCTGCTTGCCTGTTCTACAAATACACTCTGTGGTCTGTATCTTTCACTCTGAATAACTATATACAGTGTATTGACTATTGTTATTCTCTGTTTTATGTTTTCATAAAATAGAAGTAAACAGTGCTTCTTGGCAAAAGGGCAAAAATACAACTCTGCAAAACTGCTCCACTGCAAGAGGCCCACTCCATGAGGGACGAAAGGCCACCCTTACCTGTTGATGAGCGAGACCACAGCCGCAAAGAGCTCTTGATAGAGGCCTGAGGCCATGCCCTCTACACACTCCGTGCCCGTCATCTTGAACCCTGGGGGTGAGAGAGAGGCAAAGTCAGGATCCTGTGGTCACAACTGTGCCCAGAGTCCAGAACGTACCCGTAGAGCAGCAGGGGTCACTTGACATCAGGGATGTCCCTCTCCCAGCTGTATCCCTCTCTTGCTGAAGTACCGGGTTGTCGATCTTAGGACAAACTTCAAGCGTCTTATCACATAACCTGGCCTACTATCCTCCAAGTTGCTTTTCTGTTCATTCCTCAGGGCTCAACTTAGAGGTCATTGCTACAGTGGGGATGTGCAATGTGCCCCCCTGGTCCCTGTGTTAAAGGTTTGGTCCCTAGCCCAGGGCACTACTGGGAGGAGATGCAGCCTTCAAGAGGTGGGGCACAGTGGGAGGTCTCTGGCCTTTGGGGCTGTGCCCTTAAAGAGCCTACTGGGACCCTGGTCTGTTGTATAAAAATACCCTCTGTCCCACCTCATTTCCTGACCACCATGAAGTGAGGGGCTTCCTCTGACATGTGCTCCCTGAAAGAAATGCTGCCTTGCCACAGACCCAAAAGCAACAGTGCTGAACAACCAGGGATGAAAACCTCTAAAACTGTAAGCCAAAATTAGCCTTTTCCCTCTTTAAATCGGTTATCTCAGGGATTCTGTTACTGTGATGGGAAGCTAATACAGTCACCTCCTCGGGAAAGACTTCCTTGACTACTGACCACCACCATTAGGCTAATTCCCAATTTTACTTGTTTTTGTACAACCAACTGTAGCCAACTATTTACTTGTGTGATTATTTTATCAACCTGTGTCTCCCCCATGTGGCTGGGAGTGCCCTGAACTTAGGGACTGTCCTGGAATTTTTGGTGTTTGAATCTTCAGTGTCTGGCGTGTTGTAAAAATACAGTAAATGTTTGCCGTTCCTGTTTTCCAGAAGGAAAATCTGGCAGTTTTATATCAGAAGCTGTAACTTATTCATATGCTGGGGCTTAATAATTTTATTCCTTGTCTTTTATTCTAATGAAATATTCTGAGAAACAAAAATGCCTGCATAAATAGGTTCCTCCAATGGTTGATTAAATTGGCAAGATCACTTTTTTGAAACAACTTCAGTGTCCTACAACAGCAAATGGGTAAGATAATTTGTAGGGTGTTGGTACAAAGGAATGCTCCTAGTCAGGTACAGGCAAATACAGAATGAGATTGGGAACGTGCCCACCTACAATGGTAGGAAGAAAAGCCTTACAAAACTATAATAACGGTCATGGTCTCCATTTTGCTTAAACATGCACGTGCTTGTGTGCATTCCATTAAAACAGCCAACCCTGACTCGGCCGTATGGAATGAAGCAAAGTGGGGAGTGGGAGGGTCAGATCACAAAAGGCCTGACCCTTACTTAAGTTTGAGCTCTATCCACAGAACTAGAAACCCAGCTTCCAAATCTACATGCCCTAGTGCCTAGAGAAATCCTTCACTTGTGTATTCTAGGCAGCTCCCAAAGCACTTCCCATCCCTCTTTTTACTCCACCCCCCACCCTAGGCTGTTGCTAGACAACACAGCTTCCCAGAATCTCTCCTAAGCCTGCAGGTCCCCTGCCTGTTTACTGTCTACCCCTGAGACCTGGGCCTGAGAGGCTGACTCAGACTCACAAAGCCAAATGTGTGTCTGTGCATGTGTGCAGCATATATGTCCCTGTGCATGTATGTGGTGTGTGTGTTTGTGCCTGTGTATGATGTAGACAGTATGTGGCTGTGATGTGTGTAAGTACATGTCTGTCTCTGCATTGGTGGCATGTGCCATCATGTGTGTGCATGTAGTATGTCATGCCCAGGTCTCCTATGCAAGTGTTTGCGCCTGTGTGTGCACTGCACACATCTGTGCATGTACATTAGAAAAGAGGGGCAAGCAGACCACAGCTCACTAGAGAGCACAGACCTGGAGGAAACCATGAGGCCAATGGACCTCAGTGCCATCAGTTACCCAGCAGAAGTCCCTGGAAAGTGGGGACAGCTTTGAGGACCCCAGAGAGTTCAAAGAGATGCCCCCAAAAAACACAGTTTAGGACAATCCCAATCCCTAATCCCAAATTCCGCTGTCTCAAAAACAGCTATTCTCAGAGAGTTGTCAAAAGACTCCAGAGGCTCCCAAAGGTCACTTTGCCCTCTCTCTGCAGCCAGGGTATTTGGGTGGCAAGGTTCAGCTTTGGGACACCATGGATCATCCTCATAGGTTCAGAATCAAGTCCTCTCACTTCCCCTTAAGTCACTTAAGAGCCCCCTCACTCCTCCAGTCAGACTGAGTCCCAGAAGCCACGCTTGATCCCTCGCTTCTCTGCTCAGTTGGTAAATCAGACCCAGCAACCTCCCCGTCATCCCATCTCGACCACCCCTCCCACCTGTGACTTTCATAGGCTCCCAACAGTCTCCCTTCTCCCACTCAGCCCAAAATCTTTGTCCAGGCTGTGCTTTATAAAGAAAAAGGCGAAGCAGGCCGTTCTCCTGCTCAAGCCCCTCCATGGCTTCTCACCAGCCTAAGACACACACCCTGGTCCATGAACAACATGGAATCAGGTCCCACCTGTCCTCCAGAGTCCCCTCTGCCCACCCTCCTAAACAGGTCCAGCCACATCAACCTCATTTCTGTCCCCTGGACAGAAATTTCAGTTTCCCCTTCCAATCAAGCACTCAAAAAATACTTCCCTATTTTCCAGTGGAAATACCTCCATCCCATGGCACTGTCTATAGTGCCCCCTTGGCCCTCTACGGGGCCCCCTCCCAGGATCCAGCCACCTTCATGATCACTGGGCAAAACTGACTACAACTATGAGCACCACGCAGCAGGAACCACAGTGGCTTCCTCACACGAGGCACAGAGGCACGGGGTCTTCAGCAAGCCCTCGATGGGCAAGAGAAAGAAGGCTGGCATCTCCAGGGCTGGCCAGGAGGAGAGGCAGCAGCATGATACCTGAGCTAGGCTCCTCATCCTTGAGGTCCCGGCGGCTCGGCCCAGATGTCACTTGCTCGATGATCTGCCTCAAGTGGTGCTTGAAAGTAGCTGTGTTCAGCTCCTCATACTCACAGCCCAGGGCCTCAGCTGCATGGTTTGCCCACTCAAAATGCATAAACTGCTTCCGGCCCACTGCAAGAGGGACAGGAAGAGGCATGGTAGTGAGACCCCAGGCATGGGTGAGTGCACACACAAAAGCACCTCTGAGAGTCTTGCTGGCCTCTGGGGCCACCCACTGTCACACTGGGAACCTAACAAGGCTTCCAGGTAGTGCCAGGTTTCCCCCAGGGGCACATAGCTCCTACTTCCTCACCATCTGCATTTGCTCACTTTGTCAAAGCAATTAAAAGCACTCTGAGGAAGTGTTTTAAATGCAGGGTTGGGTAATGTCTGGTGACAATGTGATATTTCCACATATTCATTTATCCATCCATCCACCCTGTGCTCCCTTCTGTCACCCACCCACCCACCTAGCTGCTCACCGAGCCTTCAGCTCCCACCTCCAACTGTCCACTCAACTTTCTGCTTATTACTATGTATTTACTAAATGCCTACTACGTGACAGACACTTTGATAACCACTGGGAAACCAGTGGTGAGCAAGACAGACCAAGTGACTGTCCTGATGTATTTTCCAGTCTACTGAAGGAGTGAGACAATGACCAAGTGAACAAATAGAGAGATAAGGTAATTCTGGGTGATAACCCCCATTCCACACACACACACACACACACACACACACACACACATACACACAACTGCAAGAAGAAACTGGAACAGCTAATAAGATAAAGGGAGGCTGAGGGAGCTGTTACCTAGCTAGAGTGCTCCCAGAGAGGTCCAGAAAGGTGTCAGATGAGAAGGAACTGGCTATATCAAGAACTAAGCAAGTAAAAAGAACTAAACTTGGAACAAAACAGCAGTACAAACATACTCATGTTTCACAGCACAATTCACAACAGCTAAGCTATGAAGTTAGCTTGAGTAGCTGTCAACAGATGAATGAATAAAGAAAATGTAATGTATATACACTATGGAATATTATAAGGAAAAATGAAATCATATCATGTGCAGAAAAATAGATGGAACTAGAAACCACTATGTTAAGTCAAAGAAGGCAGACTCAAAAAGTCAAATATCGTACTTTCTCTCATATGAGCCACCTAGAAAGAAAACTGTAAAGACGTTTTTTAAAGGGGGAAAGTAAAGAGAAGAGAAAGGAGACTGAAGGAGTAGGGAAACAAACAGAAGGGGATAATGGATGGGAAATGATCAGGGAATGTTATATGCATGCATGAGTATGCCAAAATGAAACTCAGTTTTCTGTATAACTAGTATGCACTAATTTTTTAAAAAGAACCAGGAAAGTACTTTAGAGGTAGGGGAGGCAATTCAAAATCCCTGAGACAGAAGTGAGTATGGTGTGTTAGAGAAACACCACAAAGGCCAGTGTGGCTGGACTCTAATGGGGGAGGAAGATTACAAGAGGAGACTGCAGAAGCAGTAGAGAGCCACACTATGGAGAATCATAAGGTCATATAAAATTAGCAACAGAGACCTCGTGCAACATGGACAATACTCATGGTTGAATGTTCAATGAAAAACAGATGAGAAAACTAGGCCATAGCACAGATGTAAAGTTAATCATTTCTAATGGTTATAAAAATGATAAAAACAGAAATGTAACCAAATATTAATTACACCTGGATAAAGAGATGTGGTATTTTCCAAATGTTCTACAGTGGTTGTACACTAACTCTGTAATTCAAATAAAAATAAATAATTTTCGAAAACAAATGACACTACCATCCTTTAAAAATACTTTCCCATGTCTTATCTTCCCGTGAGTGTTCTCCTTTGAAACAAGAATGACAGCTGTCCATAGAGATTTCTTAGTCCAACCCAAGAAAAGATGGACCAACTCTTTAAGAAGATTCTTAGAGAGGGCCAGGGATAGAAAATTGGAAACCTGAAAAAATTGTTTTATCTCACCACTATCCAAGAAGAAAGGCAATAGCCTGTCTTTAAAGCTACCACAAGTAACTGCTGCTTACTGGGGTCCACTAGTGTAATACAGACTCTGCACTGGTCACTGAAACAGCATCATTTACCCTCGTTTCATATTCATTTTACAGATGATGAACTAAGGTTCCGAGAAGCAATACAGCTAATAAAAAAGTAAATCCACTTTCAAAAATGAAGAAGATGGTAGTGGTGATGGTGATGACGACGGTGGCAGTGATGGTGTGATGACTGTGATGATGACGCTGATGACGACAGTAGTGACAGAGATGATAGGATGATACTGATACGGATGATTGATGGTGGTGGTGGTGAAACAGTAGCCATGATGATGACAGCAGTGGTAACTGACGATAGTGATGGTGATAATTATGGTGACCATGGTAACTGATCAAAATGATGATGGTGATGGTGACAACGATGATGATAGTGTCAACTGAGGAGTAATGATGAGGATAATGGTGATGAGGATGATGACAAAAGTTGGGATGACAGCTCTGACTGAAGATGGGGGAGGTGGTGATATGAGAAGGACGATGATGATGATGATGATGAAGATGGTGGTGGCCAAAAGGATGGAAATGCAAGTAGTAAAACTTTATTGCCTTCATTTTATTCAACATGGCATCTTAGCTCAAGGTCTTTGGTGCTACAGAGCCGGTGATAGACTTCCATGTACATGTTGAAAAAGCTCAATACATAATCATTGTGAACATTTGCTGTTGTTGTTATTATCATTGTTAAACCTTCACAAAAGTCTTTGAAAGCACTATTATCATTTGTATATTATAGGTGAGAAAATAGACTTAGAGAAGTCTCCAGGAAACAGACTGTTCTAAATGGAAGAACTACTCTTTCACCAAAACCAGTTCCTCAAGTAACATCTTTAGGAAACGTCATATCCTTATGACCCTGGATATATTAACTTTTAAATGAACCTGCTTATCTCTTTTAAGGAAATAAATACGTTGTACAAGGAAACAGTATTGCAGTATCTTAAATCAGAATCCATTATCACCTGTAACAATGGAAAACAGAAATAAACACAAATAAGCACCAAAACGTCATTAGATTCTCATTAGATGCATTACCTGTGAGCCTGAAGTCCTCTCTCTGTTAGAAGGGAGATTAGCAAGTACTAGAGAGAGGCCTTGAAGGCTGTAACCACTGAACAAGACCACCCTCTTCCTAGTGGGGACAGAAACAAAATAGGAAGTCACTTTCTAGGTGGGTGTTTCCTGTCTCTCTCCTGTCCCACCACTCTCCACGGCTGCTCTGCAAAATAGTAAAATACAGTCTCCCACACCTGCTGTGACCTTCCTGACCTCAGAGAGCTGGAAGAAGTCAGGAAGGAGATTGATCAATGCTGTTTCCAAGAAGGGGCATAGGCAGACCCCCTAAATCCTGCCTGCATTAGGGGGACAGCTGAGTGCTGCTGAGAGGCACCCTGAATGAATGAATGAATGAATGAATGAATCTGAGATGCTACTCAAGAGGCCGAGCCGGAGCGTGTATGCCAGCCCACCAAAGCCTGGCTAGCACACAAAATCCCACCCCATACATTCCTCAGTCTTTGCTCATGCAGAGGCAATGGCCAAAGTCTTCCCAAGGGAAACCAAAAACCCTGAGATGCCACCCAAGGCAGTGAGAAGTGGCACTGAGATATATAAGATGGGTAATAGAGCAGACACTTCCATCTGTCAGTCTTTCAGCCAGTCACATAGTCTTTCTGAGACTCAGTTTATCTGTCTGTTAAATGGAATCATAAAACCCCCAAGACCTCTTCACAGAGTTGTAACGACCAAGTGAGATGGTTACTTGGCTGCAGGACACCCCTAAAGTCTGTCCATCAGCAGGAAAAGACCATGGGCAGGGGATCCTGCAGGGGGTGGGGGCACTTGGATGAAGGGATTCTGAGCTGTGTCTGCTTCTTCTCTGCTGAAAGAAGGGACACATTGACTCAGCATCTGTCACCAACCTACTCCAAAGCCAGGGACATCACAGTAGACCTCAGATGCCTCTGAGGCCCGGGATCCCAATGTCCAAGGAAGCAGGGTGTCCTGGAGAATGTTTGGGTCCCCTCACTCACAAAGCTATCATGGGAGTACTGTGTGTGACTGAAGAGCCAGATGCTGTGCTAAACAAAGGCTTCTCATGGCTCCTCCCACCAACTCACAAAACCCCCAGGGGAATCCACCTGGGGAACACACTGCACAGGACGAACAAACTCAGTTTACTCATCCGTTACACGGAGTTTCTTCCCTAAAGTGGTGCAGGAGCTGAGTGGTAGAGTCGGGATTTCTACCCCAGGGAGGCTTCCCCAGAGTCTAGGCAGCAGCAGCCTTACTACTCTGCCCACCTGCCCTGTAAAAGCAGAAACCTGTGCAGTCCTGGCTTTATCCCCGGCCCTCGAAACACAGCCAATGATAGGAAAGTGCAAATACACCTTTGTAAAGTGAGGAACCTTATGAAGGAATGAATCGGTGCACCTATGACGGCCCTGGCCATGCTCCTTCCCTGCCCTGCCGCAGTTTGGAAAGAGAATCTGGGAGTTCCCCTGACCCCCAGGGAGCCAGCTGTCTGGACACTGGCTGTCCATCAAGCCACAGTGAGAAAAGATCCAACAGAAGATACAACAACATGAGACAGGTGAAGAGACAGAGGAAACAGTAAAGAGAGATGGAAACCGAAAAGGCAGAACTGGCTCCCTGCCCACTGCAGAGGATCACCGCTCCCACCACCACTCTCCACTCCACCCCAGGAGGCAACACCCCAGGCCACACCTGGACTGGCCCACGCCCAGTGCAGAGACCGTTTCTGCATGAGCATTCGGTTGCCAGCCACTCTTCTGGTTGCTGGTGGAAAGCAGGACCCACGGCAGGTGGACACACAGACCTTGACTTCCCTCCCTCTCTCCCTTCCGCGCTCCCCATCCTGTGCTTCCTGGGCCTTGTCCTTGAACCCTTGTCTCAGCATCTGTACCTGGTTCAGGTGCCAAGGCCAAGACAACTGCAGAGGCCGAGAACACAGCACGGCCGCACTTATCCAGTGGGGTTTGATCTTCCCTCAGTCACACAGGCCGGGGGACAGCTCTCTGCAAGGGAGGCAGCCCCTTGCATGCACTGTCCCCTGCCTCTCTACTTGGTCCTAAGGGGCCATCTGCAGGGCTGCAGTGAGGCTGGGCCCCAGCCAATGTAATACTAAGGGCAGGCCTGAGTCAGGGAGGCTCAGGTGGCAGCAGGTGTGCAGCAGGATGGGACAGCATCTCCCCAAACTGTTTCCAATCATTTCACGGAAGAGTCATCAGAGGCACCAGGAAAAATGATTCTGGTGCCATGCCAATTTGGTCAAGTCTTGGGGACATAAGCTTCTTACCCACAGGACCTCTCAGAAGATGTATCCTATGATTCTCCAAGAAGAGAAGTTCTATTAGAATGTATTTGACCAAAGAATAGTGCTCCATGAGACAATAATTTAGGAAACACTGGTTTATCTGGAAAAGTCCTCACCTACCTAGGTGACTCTGAACAAACTGCCCCACCTGAGTCACCTGCCATGGTCACAGTAAGAGGCAGGATGGAATATGAATAGAGAGAATATGGGGAAAATGAAAAGGAGGGAGGAAGAGAGAGAGACAAAAATAGAGAGTCGTGGAGCTTTATTTAGATGCTGCGATGCCCAAATTCACTAGCAAAGGTAAGTCTTCCCTTGATGCTCAATGAGAATGAGAGAAATAACAGAGACAGAGACAGGGACAGAAAGACAGGGAAAGATACACACACACAAACACACACACACACACACACACACACACACAAATAGCTTAGCTGTTTTCCCTGTGGATCATGAGTTCAATTGCTATCAATTACTGTGACCTCCTGCATTTATTAATAACCAAGTTATTTCTTCTTCCAACAATAGCTGTGCTGTTGCTGAATTACTCAACATTATGTGACTTATTTATAATGCTGGCGCATCTGGTTCCCATTTCCTCACCCAGAGATTTACAATCCAGGCCCTGCAAAGACAGAGACTGCCTGCAGGGAAGAGAGACACAGAAAAGGCCAGAGCAGCCGCAAAAGAAGGCACCGCTCTGGAGACAGCTACCCGGGTCTGAATCCCACTTCCACCGCTCAAAGGTGTCAGAGGTGGGGAACATCAGGCCAACGCCTTAGAGCCTCAGTCCCTTCTGCAAAGGAGAACAGCACCGAACAGAATCCACCCCAGGATGAAGACTCGAGTTTATTTGTGCAGAATGCTTAGTATAGGATGTGCTCACTTCAAGTCCCTCTATTACGGTCACACTCTGAAACTTCCTGCGTTAAAAATGATAAATGGATCAGAAGGAGAAACCCCAGAAGCAAATGCAATTCGAGTAGCCACAGCTTTCTGCCCAGTGCTGCCCACCAAAGTTCTGACTCTGAGACCCTGGAAAATGTGCACCTCTTACTCCTGGAGGCCCAAACTGATTCTCACCGCTTCTATCTGGTCCTGCTGCCCTCGGGCGCCACACAGCCCCACACATCTGCACTGACCACTCCCCCTGCCTGGCTTCGGAGAAAGTTCCCATAGCGTCTCAGCCTTTGCCCGTCTGGAACTGAGTGCTTCCTCTAAGGCCCAACCCATGGGCCATCTATAAATCACTGCTGAGGTCTTCATGGCTCAACAGCAGCCATGCCCACTCCCCAGGAGCTGGAAAGCCAGCAACAGACCCCTCTCAGTGCTCTGCAGGCCACAAGCAGACGTTCTGGGAGAAGAAGGCTCTG